>CAUYQU010032791.1:0-60225 GCA_963574635.1 Cheracebus regulus | reverse complement strand
TGCTCCATGGGTTCGGAGACAAATTTTTTGTTTTGTTTTTATATCCAATCTGAAAAAAACATAAATATTAAAATTTTTTTTTTTTTTTTTTTTTTTTGAGATGGAGTCTCTCTCTCTCTGTCACCCAGGCTGGAGTGCAAAGGTGTGATCTGGACTCACCACAACCTTCACCTCCCAGGTTCAAGCGATTCTCCTGCCTCAGGCTCCCGAGTAGCTGGGATTACAGGCATGTGCCACCACGCCCAGACAAGGTTTCTCCATGTTGTTCAGTCTGGTCTCGAACTCCCCACCTCAGGTGATCTGCCCGCCTTGGCCTCCCAAAGTGCTGAAACTACAGGTATGAGCCACTGTGCCCAGCCTACATCATACATTTCTATATCCCCCTATATTTATGCAGCACAGAGTAGGAGTCTTAAACTTGATTTTATTTCTAATATTAAGAGGGGAGGGAAGGGAGCGCTGTCATAGGTAGTAAAGTGGCTGAGGATCACTGTGTGCCCCGAAGCCATGTCCCGCTATCCCGAGTCTTCCTGTTACCTTTGGGTTGACAGTTTCTGTGTGGCTGTCAGATTCAAATAAGTTTCACTTCTTAGGCTACAAAGAGGGAGTTCCTCACCAATTAAGCAAGCAGAGGCTGGAGGCCAAAGAGCCTGAGACAATAGCCCTTGTGACCCTCAGCTTCAGTGTCCTTGTCACCTTCTGGAGTATGATTCATTTTCCTTCTTCCACTTTTTAGACTAATACATATTTAACCCTGCTCCTCTATATTGATATCAATGATCTGCCATTATCTGGCTTATTTGACTGTGAAGTCACTTACATGTTCCTGTTTTTTCAGGGGGCAGATGACTGAGCTGCATTCTTTTTGGCTCAAGCTCAGTACTGAAGCAGGAGATTGAACGAGGGAGTCTCTTGGCAAAGAAACTGCTGGAAGGGTCCCCAAGGGCTGAGTGATCCTATCATCGATCAGGTGCCTGAAGTGGGAAAGCCTGACTCAGAGCATTTGGGCGTGGGGAGGGGGGGAAGGAAGTACCAGATGTGGTCTCTGTCTCCAAGGACTTGGTTCTCTATTTGTAGAAAAAAAAAAACCAGATGTGGAGTGATTAGAGGCATGAGTCCTGAAACTGTGCAGTACTCAGCTGTGGCTAAGAGAAAGCAAAGTCCAATGTGACCAAAAGTAGAAAAAAGCTCCTTTCTGGAAAGAGTGGAACCTGAATGTGGTCTCAGTGCAGGGGTTCTGAATCTGGGGTTCTTGGACTTGGAAGTTTGATTACCAGGTGGTCCACAAGCTTGTATGAGGAAACACAACCTCTCCATTTGCACCGACTTCTAATGGAAATTTAACATTTCCTCTCATGATGAGCATGAGCCATGAACCACAGCACTGCAGAGTACTTGTCACTCTGTGACCACCAGAACCAAGATTTTTTTCCCTCTGTATGTCAGTTGTTGCTGCTGTCTTCAAGTAAGCTCACTCACATCGCTACTTTGAAATTATGGTAGTTATGAGAACTGGCATCAGATCTTATTTATTCAATTAACTAAAAATATATTACTATATACATTTTGAAAAAGGGTTTGGTCACTACAGTTCATTATAACTGTTTCATTTTGTAATCCTATGTATCTTATCTTATTAATTGGAAAACATTATTTTAATATACAACAGTTTTGAGTTCTCAGTACCCAACTTAGTTCTTGGCCTACAGTAGTTGCTCAATAAATAAACATATTAAACAAACAACAGACAGAGCACAGATTTCAAGAGATAAGATGGGACCAAATTATTGACTTAGCAATTAGAAAATGCATGGCCATATTTTATTTATATGTTATCTATTTTCAGAAAAACATGTAAGGCAGCGTATTAGAACAGACATCATACAACAAGATAGCTTAAATTCAGAGTTAAGCAGGGAAAGACTTAAGTTGAGCCATGAATGAGGCCTAAAAATAAAATTAAAAAGTATGGTTTTGGTTTTAGCAGACAATGCAAAAACAAAAACAAAAAAAAAACCGTGGACAGTTGCATAATTCACAGTACAGTTAAAAAAATAGCCAAGGCAACTGTCTAGGAGAAGAAGTACAGTAATTTCTCCTGAAGACTTTATTGAAGAAAAGCCAAAATCTGCCCTTTTGCCACAATTCACTTATGCATTCCAGATACAAGCTTGGTCCTTGGGATAAAAATCAAGGACTAAGCAGGAACCTCTCCTTAGAAATGACAAGAACAAGGTTTGTTTTGAAAATGCCAGTTGGGGAAACAGTGGAAGCTGAGGTGAGCCTTTGCAGACCAGACCTAAAGTCAGAACCAAGGAGAAGAGGTCGAAACGCTGCTATAGAGGAAAGCGTCTGTACAGAAAGGCTGACCAAGACAAGGTCCCCCTAGTGTCTGGCAGTAAGTGGAAAAGAGCAACACACACAAAACAGTGATGGGAACATGGAACACAGTGACCCTGCGCGCTCAGAGGACCAGTCATCCGGTTTATATCATTGACATCGGGCCATTGTACCGCTGACTCTCAGCTCTACAAACCAGCTCATCAGGAACAAGGAAGAGGGAGAAGTTCAAAGGACTTATGTAACGCATTCGTTATCCTGATAGACTTTAGGTGGGAGATGTGCAGTGAAAATGGAGTTGATGACCATCTGGGTGATCAGCTGAGAATAAGAGGAGAATGACTGAATTGAGGGAAAGATGATCCTTTTCCCTCAATTGCGAACAATAGGCACTGGAGTGTGGAGGCCTGTGTGTACCATCATGTGGTCCTAGCTTGTTCATGGGAAGCTGCCTTTAACCCTGACCTCTGACAACTCCTTTTCTTCCTCAGCATTAAGAACTCCAGCTCTGTGAGCCGCTCTTCTTGTTTGACCATTCCTGCGAATGGAGAGCAGCAATGCATGGCCATGATAGGCACTAAGATCCCTAGAGACTCCAGCTAACTCGGTAGCAGCTTACTGTGCTCAGTAGCAACCAAAGGATAAAAATTCAGAGACCAGGTTTCATCTATCACTCTCACCCAACAGGGCTAAATAGGTGATCACACAAATAAATTAATCCTCATTTTCATAACCAAATGCCTCAACCTGATACTTCCATGCATTCATATTAAGAAGACAAAGAGAACAGAGAAAAAGTTTCTTACTTTAGGATTCAAGTCGAAGAAAGAGTAGTATTTAAATCGCAACAGCAGCTGCTCATCCTCCTGGATGCCTTGTTCCATAAGGGAGCGCGAGGAGTCTAGCCAGCTAGAAAACGATAGTGTGAGTTTTAGAAGCCAATCAATTTTACATATATCCATTATATTATTATGTTATATATTATATATTACATACATATCCTTAAACAAAATCAGGGTATGTAATACAGATTGAGTAGCCCTACTTTGAAAACCTGAAATGCTCCAAAATCTGACACTTTCTGAGCGCTGACCTGATGCTAAAAAAAAATGCTCACTGAAGCATTTTTTTTCTTTTTTTCTGTTTTTTTTGAGCTGTAGCCTTGCTCTGTCGCCCAAGCTGGAGTGCAGTAGTGCAATGTTGGTTCACTGCAGCCTCCGCCTTCTGGGTTTAAGTGATTCTCCTGCCTCAGCCTCTTGAGTAGCTGGGACTACAGATGTGTGCCACCATGCCCAACTAAGTTTTGCATTTTTAGTAGAGAGGGAGTTTCTCCATGATGGCTAGTAAGGCTAGTCTCGAACTCCTGACCTCAGGTGATCTGCCTGCCTTGGCCTCCCAAAGTGCTGGGATTAAAGGTGTAGGTCACTGCACCCAGCCTTGCTGAAGCATTTTAAATTTCAGAATTTTGGATTAGGGATGCTCATTTGGTGAGTATAATGCGAATATCCCCAAATTCTGAAAAAATATAAAAACAAATTCCCAAATCCAAAACACTTCTGGTCTCAAGCATTTTGGATAAGGGGGTACTCAACCTGTATAACCAAAAACCAGTAAGCATATAATAATAGCTTATATTTGCATTTTATCTTATAGTTTTCAAAGTGCTTTATAGATGTTTTTCTCATGGATCCTCTAAAGTAATCCAATAAAGAGCCAGGGCAGTTCTCCTTATCTTTGTAGACAAAGAGACACAGTCTGTGACATTAGATCATCCTTAAAGGTCACAGGCCTTGGCTGGGTGTGGTGGCTCACACCTGTAATCCCAGCACTTTGGGAGGCCAAGATGGGCAAATCACCTGAGGTCAGGAGTTTGAGACCAGCCTGGACAACATGCTGAAACCCTGTCTCTACTAAAAATGCAAAAATCAGCCAGGCATTGTGGCAACTGCCTGTAACGTCAGCTACTCGGGAGGCTGAGGCAGGCAGGAGAATCACTTGAACTCAGGAGGTGGAGGTTGCAGTGAGCCAAGATTGTGCCATTGCACTCCAGCCTGGGTGACAGTGTCTCAAAAAAAAAAAAAAAAAAAAAAGGCACAGGCCTTGTTACGGGGCCAGCTTGAGAATCCACATGTTCTGAGTGCCCACAGCATTTCTCCTTTTACCAGATGGTTTGCCCCAATGCCAGCTCTGTGTTACTGTCTAGAACTTTCTGCAATGAGAGAAATATTCATATCTGTGCTGTTCGATGCATTAGCCCCAGCTGAATGTGGCTGTTAGTGCCTCATTTTAATTTTATTAATTAAAAATCCAATCCACATTTAGATATCCACATGTGGCTAGGGGTTCCTGTACTACAATACATGGTAGAGTTCTAGAGTTGAGAAATAAAAACTGGGAAATGGTAAGGGGTGGAGGTATGGAGATTAAAAGTTAACAAAATAAGAGGGGAATGACTGTCATTCAATACCACTGAATAAAAATGACTTGAACTTCTATTATGTTAGGCCCTGGAGGGGAAAGAGGATGACCCACATGAAATCACCATCCTAAAGGAGTTGACAGTCTGCTGGGGGAGACCAAGCCTCATAATAAAGGGACAATGTGATGTTAGAGTGAGCAAAGTGTCAGGACAAAGGTACAAGGAGGGGGGTGATCTTGAAGGTCATCCTTGAGCAGAAGATAGCATGCAGCTGGGCCTTAAAGGACAGGCAGGGACTGATCAGTTGGTAAAGGGGTGTTATGTGTAAAATTTTTCTTTTTGGTGCCGCAAAGAAAAATTAGTACTGGCACCAAGGATTTTTTAGCAAAGCATTTTTTTTTTAACTTCCTGCAGAAAGGGTACCCCCATTAGCAATTTTGCCATGAAAGTACAACGAACGAAGGAAAGCAGATATATTTATTTTTTACGCATTTGGGGTTGTTTTTACTGCTGTGTTTGATTTCCATTGGCTGGAGCCAGACTTCACAATTTAAAACTTGATTGGCTAATAACTTGAAAGTTTTTTAAACAGGTAAAAGCAATGGAGAGCAAAAAAAAGGAAATCCAAATAAGGAAGGGGCAGAGGCTGCAGGCAGGGACATGCCTGTGAGCACATCTAGCACAGATATTTCAGACATACAAGGACATAGAATGTACTACGTGCCTGTAAGCATGTCTAACACTACATAGGATGGGGCTCTTAGCAAAAAGCAAGAAGGTTTTTGAAGAAAGTGTTTAAAACAAACTCTTATTTTTAACACTTATACATTTTTTTTAAACAAGAAAGGAAACTTTGAAGAGGAATTTTTCTACTTCCCACAAAAGGAATGGTCCTGCAGGTGAGATAGTGACAGAAAGAGTGAGTGTGCACCTGGTGGCATAGGGTGGTAAGAGTGCAGGAGGATGTGGAGACACTTGCTGGGGCCAGCTCTTCTAGGGAGTTGAATGCTGTTGACAAGTTTGACTTTATCTGGTAGGTAATAGGGAACAACAGAAATGGTAGTTTCAGAAATAGTCTGGGTATATTTTCTGAGACCATTTCAAACAGAGCTCAAGGACTTGCTCATTAGAATGCCTAAAGAGAAGAGTGGCATTCTACAAAAGACAGTGTAAGCCTGGTGGGCCACCTGGGATCTCCCCCACTGACCCCTGGGGATAACACACTTATTAACTCCCCTGCATCCCATAAAATATGCTTTCCATATCTGTAATGGCAAAGAATCAGTACTCACAGATAGTAAATCTATTGAGTTATCCAAACATGTAGATTTAGACACACGTTAAATATACTGAAATGACCAAAGATTGAATTTTTCCCCTTTGTTGCTAAAATCAGCACTGACTTTTGCAAATAAAGTACAATCCCTAGGCCTACCAACTTGGAAAAGAAACATGGTCTCCCATCTCTTACTGTGTCGGCACTAGCTCAGGGAGAAGTCAAAGGAACCATGTCCTTACCCTGCATTGAGCTTGGCTTTATCAATCAGAGACCGAGGCTGGTACATATCCACAAGTGCTTCTGGGGACTGAGGGGGTTGGCTGAATGCAAGGATGCTGCAGTTCTGCTCCGTCAGAGGGCTGTCACTGAACCAAGTCATGGTGGATGATGCTGGTGTTCCATTGATGGGGTCATATATAGGGGTCATGGTTTTACTGTATAAACCAGGACTTGCTGCAAGGCAAGAGGAGCATGAACTATGATATGAGAATCCAGTGATAGAAATCTTCAGGAAAATATTAACATTACTTACACTAAAATGAGTTTTAACTTTAAATGTTGGCACCATTTAAAATAATATAAGTCAAGCTGGGCACTGTGGCCCATGTCTATAATCCTAGCTACTTGGGAGGCTAAGGTCAGAGGATTACTTGAGCCTAGGAGTTTGAGACCAGCCAGGGAAACATAGCAAGACTTCACCTCAAAAAACAAAAAAAAAGGCCAGGCACGGTGGCTCACGCCTGTAACCCAGTACTTTGGGAGACCGAGGCAGGTAGATCACCTGAAGTTGGGAGTTCAAGACCAGCTTGACCAACATGGAGAAACCCTGTCTCTATTAAAAATACAAAATTAGCCGGACATGGTGGCACATGCCTGTAATCCCAGGTTTACTCAGGAGGCTGAGGCAGGAGAATCACGTGAACCCAGGAAGGTGGAGGTTGTGGTGAGCCGAGATCATGCCATTACACTCCAGCTTGGGCAACAAGAGTGAAACTCCGTCTCAAAACCACACACACACACAAAAAGATAATATGGATCATGATGGTAGAGAGACTAGTAATAGACAAGTAATAGTCCTATCTGTAAATTCAGCTTGTCAAAAGCCTTGGAACTCAAATAAGCCTCCAAAAATCAACACAGACAAACATTGGGGACCACCTATTTCCTTTCTTTCTTTTTTTTTTTTTTGAGACAGAGTCTTACTCTGCTGCCCAGGCTGGAGTGCATCCACCTCCTGCTTCATCTTCCCGAGTAGCTGGGATTACAGGCACCTGCTACCACGCCCAGCTAATGGGGACCACCTCTTTTCTAATAATTCAAAGTTCTCCTGTTTCGGCAGGAGTCTTGGTACTATTAGAGAACTGAAGACTTCATAGATTGCATGTACCCAATATGTTTCAGATAGCCCCTTAAACAAATAGCAGGACTCGCCAATTTTAAGAATCCATTAGGCTGATGATTTATAAATCAGCTGGCTCTAATTTATACAAGGAAAGTACAAATACCCCTTTGGTCCTTTTTACTGAAATATGCTATGCAAAAAAGCCCTCAATCTTGGCCGGGCATGGTGGCTCATGCCTGGAATCCCAGCACTTTGGGAGGCCATGGCAGGTGGATAACTTGACTCCAGGAGTTTGAGACCACCCTGGCCAACATGGCAAAACCCTGTCTCTACTAAAAATACAAAAATCAGCCAAATGTGATGGTGCATGCCTATAATTCCAGCTATTCCAGAGGCTGAGGCACGAGAATTACTTGAGCCCAGGAGGCAGGGCTGCAGTGAGCTGAGATTGTGCCGCTGCACTCCAGCCTGGGTGACAGAGCGAGACTCTGTCAAAAAAAAAAAAAAAAAAAGCCTTCAATGTTGCAAGCAAGCTAGAGATTTGATCGTTTTGATACAAAAAGAAAAGGATGCTTCTTCTCTAGAATTTTCACCCGCCCTCCTCTTGCACGCCCCATAAAAAGTTGAATTCAGGAAAGAATCACACAAAGATAGAATCATGAAGAGAGAAGTGTATTTAAGTAATTTAACTTTTCTTTTTCTTTTCTTCTTTTTGAGACAGGGTCTTGCTCTGTCACCCAGGCTGAAGTGCAGTGGTGCAATTTTGGCTTACTGCAACTTCTGCCCTCAGGGTTCAAGCAATCCTCCCATCTCAGCCTTCTGAGTAGCTGGGACCACAAGCATGCACTACATGCCCAGGTAGTTTAAAAATTTTTTTTTTTTTAAATTTTTAATAGAGATGGGGTGTTGCTCAGGCTGGTCTTGAACTTCTGAGCTCAAGTGATCCACTCACCTCAGCCTCCCAAAGTGCCAGGATTACAGGCATGAGCCACCATGCCCAGCCACTTATCTTTTTTCTAAATATCACTCTTTATCCCAAATTTGTGGTCAATGGTACTAAAATTTTGCATTTCTCAGCAACATCAGATATGCAATTTAAATAATGAGTTATTAAGCATGTTTGTTGAAAAAAAAGTCTGAAACACATTTCTGTTAATTCTAAACTTAACTAGATAGCCTTTCCTGTCACATCAGTTCTGCAATTTAATTTCTCCTTTGTTTGGAAGGGATGGGAGGAGAGGTGCATTATCCTCCTGAATTTTACTCTACATTCAAACAACAAAACACCTGTCACAAATCTTACCTGGTGAACCAGAAGCTGTTGGAGAACTCTCTAGGTTTAGAATATCTTCAATTACAGGTTCCTTATTATTTTTGTCTTTTTTCTTCTTCTTCTTAAAATAGTCACCAGAAGGCTTTAACAAGGAAAGCTCTTCTGATCTTCTAATATCTAGAAATAAAAATTTTTTAAAATTGAAGAAAAACAGAAAGTGAAAAGAAAAATCCTTCTAAGACTCAGAGTCATTTTGTGCATTTGAAATCTTTTCTTAGGGAATTTCTGAAAAGTAAATGGGACTAAACTGCATCCCTTTTGAAAAAATAGAAGGGGAAAGGGGAACAGGGACCTCTAAAGTAGATTGGGGGAAAAAATAGTGGAGGGAGATTCAGTCTAGGGAAATTTCTAGTTAAAAAAAATTATTATAAAAGTATTTCAAATGTATCTAAGGCAAAGGGAATAGTATAATGTCCCCTTCATGTGCTCCCCGCTCAGCTTTAGCTGTTATTAGCATTATGCTATTCTTGCTACCTATTTACCACCAACTTTACCTCCCTCTTCCCTTTCTTCCTGATATGGTTTGGCTGTGTCTCCACCCAAATCTCATCTTGAATTCCCACGTGTTGTGGGAGGGACCCAGTGGGAGGTAATTGAATCACGGGGGCAGGTCTTTCCTGTGCTGTCCTTGCGATAGTGATTAAGTCTCATAAGATCTGATGGTTTTTTTTTTTTTTTTTTTTTTGAGACAGAGTTTCGCTCTTGTTTACTAGGCTGGAGTGCAGTGGCAGGATCTCAGCTCACTGCAACCTCTGCCTTCCAATTGCATGCAATTCTCCTGCCTCAGCCTCTCAAGTAGCTGGGATTACAGGTGCCCATCACCATGCCCAGCTAATTTTTGCATTTTTAGTAGAGACAGGGTTTCATCATGTTGGCCAGGCTGGTCTCAAACTCCTGACCTTGTGATCTGCCTGCTTCGGCCTCCCAAAGTGCTGGGATTATAGGCATGAGCCACTGTGCCTCGCTGATCTGATGGTTTTATAAGGAGTTTCCCTGCACAACCTCTCTCTGCCTGCTGCCATCCATGTAAGATGTGACTTGCTCCTCCTCGCCTTCCACCATGATTGTGAGGCCTACCCTGCCATGTGGAAATGTAAGTCCATTAAACCTCTTTCTTTTGTAAATTATCCAGTCTTGGGTATGTCTTTATCAGCAGCATGAAAATGAACTAATACATTTCTCTTCCTTACTCCCTCTCCCTTTCCTTTTTCCAGTTTTTTAAACAACCAACAAAGGTCCTGTTTCCTTTTTCTTTACAGACCACAGATCTTGAAAGTCTTTCTTTTATGCACTGCCCGTCAACTCATTTCATCCCTGTGGCGATGTCCTCATGCCCTGCCCATTTCTTCTTGGTCCTCACCATTTCAGCACACCTGGCTTCCTGTGGAATTTAGACCATGTGTCTTTCTGCCACAGGCTTTGCTCTGACAGCTGGCCAGGGTCTTCACTGCCTACCTACACACGCAACAGCCCACACATTCAGGGAATTAATGCTCCCCAAGAATGGCCTTCAGTGACTGTCCACAGTGCTGCATAAACATCCTTACCCTGAGGCTGTGTCTAAGCTCTCTCCCAGAAGTCACCAGGTGCTGAAGTGTAACTTGCTTTGTGACACTCTTCTCTTTTCTGTCTTACTTCCCTGTACCCAGCAGTATTTCCTGGCATCACCTCCTAAATAAACTATTTGTATTTGAATCCTTATCTCGGGGTCTGCTTCTGGGAGCTGAAACTTTGATAATCTCCATTTCCCCCATTAATCAAATATATTTATAATTGTTGATTAGAATTGCTAATAACCTTTAATTGCACTAGTGGCTATCATTCCAGGTAAAAGCCAATTAATGTGGACTTTTAGTCTCTGGTCAGCTTTGTTGAAGGTAAGTGCACTGATTCCATTAGGTTCTCTCATCATTTCGTTCATACACTGCTCAGTGTTGAGACTGAGCCTAGCAGTTTAGCTTGACTATCCCCAGCAGCCAAAGATTGTCAGGTTGCAACACACCTGTGACCATTCCAAATGCATAATTTATACATAAAACCTGGTCATGAATAAAAAATTCCCCTATGAGCACTGAAAGCAAAACAACAAAACAGAAACACCTGTATCTTCAAGGCCAATATTTGTATCTTTTCTATTCTTCAAGGAAAAAAACCACTAAACTGCTGAATTTTATTTCACTTCAATTGATAAGGTATAAAATGCAATGATTAGAAATGCCAAGTTGAGCCTTTAAAACTACCACAAAGAGATAATCAGGAAAAGAGAACATCTGACTGCTTCTGTTTATTTGAAAACTTTAAGTTTTTGGCCTCAACTATGATGTGTGCTTCTAGTCTACTGTGGTATGTAGAATATATTATTTTATTTAATCATTTACATTGTTTTCAAATCTTCATGAGAATATTACCAAAAAACAAGGTGTCCTCATGCTTGCCATTTGCACACCATGGACAAGACTGCGACTTACATTCTGTAATGAAAGGTTCTGTTCATTTGTTCACTCAATAGTTATTGTGTGCTGGGCAATTGTGACTGGAGTGAGGAATGCAGAGATGTTCAGGCAATGGTTTCTGCCCTCACTCCATTTCATATACCATACCAGCCCCCACTGCCCAACCCTGGCATTCCCAATCCTGCTGATAAGTTTTCTGTTTTTTTAAGTACTATCCATCCCATTTTAACCTCTTATATTCTTTTTTTATTTGTTACATTTATATTTTAAAATTTGTTACATATACATTTATTGGTTAGTGTCTGCCTCTGTCTCCTAAAATGCAAGCTCCAGATGGGCAGGGATTTTAGCTCTGTATCACTAGTGTATCCCTAGCATTCACCATAATGCCTGGGACACAGTAGGTGCTCAATAGATATTTGCTGAATGAGTGAATAAAGTATTTATGGTTTAGTGGAAAAAATAGATTACTCACTACATATTATCTATTCTGGGTTCAGATGTTGACTTTTCATTTTGGAATCAATGAATATGTCTATGATACTTTCAAAAAATATAAAATGAGAATATCTTTATGGTGTGTTACCCTCCCTTTATGGAGTTTTATAAAGAAAAGAATGGTTTGGGTAGTGTTGTCTTTATGACTGTTAAATTATAGGATACCAAATCTATAAGTAATTAGGTTTAAATTCACAATTAAGTGTACTTTTATGCTTAATCACTTCATAAGTGATTTTTGTGTATAGTTACTTAAGCCAGTTCTTAATGAAGCAATTAAGACTTTGCAACACCATTATCTCAAAAACAATTAAGATACATAGCTTTATGGTGATTAAGTATTTAATACAATTCATTTTTTTTTATCTTAAATACTATATAATGTTTGAGTATAGCTTAGATAAATAAATTTTTAGGGGTAATCTTAATGATTTATCTTGTCTATTTACAAATCTCTTGCGGAATAGTTTTTTTTTTTTTTTTTTTTTTTTTGAGATAGAGTCTCTCTTTGTCACCCAGGCTAGAGCACAGTGGCACAATCTTGGCTCACTGTAACCTCTGCCTCCTGGGTTAAAGCAATTCTCCTGCCTCGACCTTCCAAGTATCTGGGACTACAAGCATGCGTCACCACGCCCAGCTAAGTTTTGTAGTTTTAGTAGAGATGGAGTTTCACCGTGTTGGCCAGGATGGTCTCAATCTCTTGACCTCGTGATCTGCCCACCTTGGCCTCCCAAAGTGCTGGGATTATAGGCATGAACCACCATGCCTGGTCTGGAATAGTTTTAAGTTTTGTGAAGATGTACCTGATTTATTCCAATAATGTTACACTTGGCTTAACTACACTTAAATGGCTGCAATATCCAGAACTGGGCTTAAACATATGCTTCCTAATAGATGAATGTTCTCTAGCTCATTGCTTGAAGTAGGCAGAATGCACACATAATTTTCCTGTCTTCCTTTGCAAGAGTCTAAAGGGCACAGGGTCCCTTCCAGGGTACTCACTCAGCGTTTTGCAGATATCACTGACAGCTTTAAAAACCACAGCTGAGAAGCTGACTCGCAACCTCACCATCTTCAAATTTGGCAGGCGAAGGCGCAGCATTTTATGCTGAGGGGTGAAGAGAAGCTTTGCATCTGCCTGGACCCCATATTTGTCCAGGGTCCAGTGGGTTTTCAGAAGCCAGCAACGCTTCTGTTCCCACCAAAGAGCAAAGTCTGACCAGTCTTGGGATATGTCTGCAAAAATGAAAACACAATTAAGTAAAATGAGAGAGAGCCTGGCATGGAGGGTCTTGGAGCTGCAGAGTCAATTTCATCGTGTGCAAAAAACAGAAACCAAAACTGATCTTCAGCTCCCCATCACCTTTTACAATTCCAGGCTCAATAACTCTTGGCTTCTTTCCAAAGTCTCCAGGGAAAAAATAGTGACTGAACCTTACCATCATCTACATTTTAATACCTTGGAGGAAAAGAAACAAAAATGTGTTCACAGTGAACGCTAAAGTTCTCTGCTAAAATCTCTCTGTGCCAGGGCCCTTTCTCAGAGGGCCAACAGCACCTGACCGTGTTTAATCAAGATTATTTCTCTTGTAGAAATGTATCCTTATACCACTGTGTCACAAGGGAGTATCAATAGCCCCCAACTGTACAACTGACATTTCATTCTTCTCAGTAATGTCCACCTCTTTATCAGTATCACCATATCCAAAGTGTTTAAACTGAAGTCAGAGTTAACATATTTTCTCCATCTCAATGTTAGTATTAATGTTGAATCTTTCCTCTCCTTTAACGTTGGCATTGAAATAGAATCTTTTCCCTTCATCAATGTTGGAGTCAATTTTCAATCTTTTATTTTGCAAAATGAAGAGCTATCTGTATCTTTGTTTTCTTATTTTTCTTTAAATGTTTCTCTCTCTCTCTCTTTTTTTCTTTTTTGAGGCAGTCTTGCTCTGCTGTCCAGGCTGGAGTGCAATCTCAGCCCACCACAACCTCTGCCTCCTGGGTTCAAGCAATTCCCCTGCTTCAGCCTCCTGATTAGCTGAGACTACAAGCGTGTGCCACCATGCCTGGCTAATTTTTGTATTTTTAGTAGATATGGAGTTTCACTATGTTGGCCAGGCTGGTCTTGAGCTCCTGACCTCATGATCTACCCACCTGGACCTCCCAAAGTGCTGAGATTACAGGTGTGAGCCACCACACCCAACCAGAAAACTCTCCTCTTAATGCTGTTAGTAGAAGCATAAACTGGCACAAGTATTTTAGAAAACCTTATGAATCATCGATTTTTTTTCTTTGAGCTATACCACCCAACAGAAATGATCACTGAAAGACAGGTGATATAGCAGCTTTTTCTGTTAAGTGCATGAGAATGGAAACAAATGTTCGTTAAGAGGTAAATGGATAAATAATTGTGGCATATTCATACAATAGAATCTTGTATAGCAATAAAAATGAACCAAAACAATAGGCAACAATATGGATAACTGTCACAGACATAATTTTGAGTGAAAGAAAGTCAATGTATACGAGTATATCCTTTATAATCTCATTTGTATAAAGTTCAAAATCAGGCAAATTATTCCTGTGGTGTTATTAGTCAGGATAGTGGTTACCCTTGGCGACAGTGACTGGGAGAGGTCAAGGTATGGAGCTTGGGTGGGGAATAGGTGATGTTCTATTTCTTGATTTGAGTGGTTACAAGACTTAGAGAACATCCATTGAACTATTTAAGATAAGTGAACCCTTGTTTATAATAAGTGAACTTTTCTGTATGTATATGTCAATAAGAACTTACTTTAAAAAAAAAAAAACTATCTTGCTAGAGTAAATGAAAAGCCAGCCTCCAAGGCCTTAAATAGAAGGTAAAATAAGCACAAAGAAAAGAGAATGTCATTAAATTCTAGGCTGACAATGTTGACTCCTGATGTGAAGAATGTAACGCAGATTTCTTTGCTTAAACAGGGAGAGTAGTAAGTGGTGGATAAGTGTTAAAAGACACCTCAGCACCAATTTATCACTAAGCCATCAAGTATAAACATAGAATTAACACAGCATTCTAATGCCAAGCTACCTAAAGCCACATTCAATGTCACTAGCGGAATGGGTCCCATCCCTGTTGAAGTCCAGCATTATACCTACTGGGAACTTTACTTGGCACCAAAGACTCGTTTTTTTCCTTTGAGATTGAGTCTTGCTCTGTCGCCCAGGCTGGAGTGCAGTGGCACGATCTTGGCTCACTGCAACTTCCACCTCCTGGGTTCAAGTGATTCTCTTGCCTCAGGCTTCTGAGTACCTGGGATTACAGGTGCCTACCACCATGACTGGCTAATTTTTATATTTTTAGTAGAGATAGGGTTTTGCCATGTTGGCCAGGCTGTTCTCGAACTCCTGACCTCAGGTGATCTGCCCACCTCGGCCTCCCAAAGTGCTGGGATTACAGATATGAGCCACGGTACCCAGCCTGGGCTCTCTATTTCTCTGTTTCCTCTGGGATGAGGGGTGGGGGATTGCTCTCCAGACCATTACAAGATAGATAATCAGAAAAACCTAGACCAGCCATTAGCAGTGATGCAACAGACAGGGTTTCAAATACAGAGAAACCATAAAGCAAGAGTAACTTACTGATCTGTTCTACTAACTTGAGCATCACTCCCCCGACATGAAGGTCTCCAGACACTCGCAGGGTGACATCTTTCTGCTCTTCTTCATTGGGATTATCAACGCGAACCACAAGCTCCCAGGAAGCAGATGTAAAGTCAGTGGATGACAGCATTGTGGCAAATGCTGGTGTCTTCTGAACACAAAGGCATAGATTGGAATGTGGGAAGGAAACGGGACGTGCCAGTAGACTTGCAGAGCAAAATTTCTGTTTATCGTTTTGTTTTTCATTTTAACCTCCTCTTCAAAAAACTCTGCAAAGTTTCTGATACTCCAGATATTAAATTCAGTATCTTAACTTTAAAGACAAAAAGTTTTATAAAAATAGTCTCAAACCATCTAAATTTATGTACTTCATTTTTCCATTCACCCACTCATCCAAGACCATTTGGCTCTGTATTTTCTTTGTCCACCCAATGCTTCAATCTTCATTTCTTCTCTCTATTGCCTTCTTTTGACCTTCGCTCAACTATTCTGGCAATAGGCAATCTTCCATGTTATCTTTTTAAAACATCAATTTTATTACGGTATAATTTGCATGTAGTAAAATGCACAGATTTTAAATATACTACAGTTCAATACATTTTGTTGTATGCAAATTATACTTCAATAGAGTTGATGCTTAAGTGATGTCATTAAAACCTCTTATCTCTAATATCTTTAATACATGTATATTATTACATTCCTCCTACAAAAATTTATATCTTATAATAAAGCTAAAAAAAATTTAAAAAGCCAAAATCCTATTTCAGTCATTGTAATATATCTTTTTACCTTAAATGCATATAAAGATATGGATCATTAATAATTATTGCCATGTATTGATTTACTTATTGTTTTATATCATACAAAAATTGATTATATAAATGCATCAATTAAGTTTTTGGATACATCTTTGGCAAAAGACTTAAAAACAGGAGTAACAGATACAAAAAGCTCACTCTTCAAAGTACAGATCGGGGTGTGAACTTCAAACCCATAGTTTTCCCCTTATTGGAGAAGCTAGCAAGAGAGAACGTTCACAACTGAAACGTTTCAGGGGTAACAGGAACACTGGAATCCAAAATCGGCAGAACTTAAACAAAACTTGAGATGTCAGTTCTCTTTTACTTTTAAACAGAAATAAATAATGCTACGGCTCCTGGCTGTTTTAAACATTTAAAGTAAACATCATTTAAATGATAATGAGTCTTTTTCACTTTACTATGTAAAGCCACCTTATGAGAACTCTGTTTTCATAAGGCCTATTTTTGAGAAACATCAATGCACTCAAACTCCTAAGAAAGGGCTCCTCTAACTGAGGGTGTACATACATCCCCCAGGAATCTTATTAAAATGCAGATTCTATCAGCAAGTCTGGGGAGGGGCCATGCATTTCTTTCTTTTTTTGAGACAGAGTCTTGCTTTGTCGCCCAAACTGGAGTGCAGTGGTGTGATCTCGGCTCACTGCAACCTCCACCTCCCGGGTTCAAGCAATTCTCCTGCCTCAGCCTCCCGAGTAGCTGGGATTACAGGCAGATACCACTACGCCCAGCTAATTTTTGTATTTTTAGTACAGACGGGGTTTCACCCTGTTGACCAGGATGGTCTTCATCTCCTGACCCCGTGATCCGCCCACCTCTGCCTCCCACAGTGCTGGGATTACAGGCCTGAGACACCGTGCCCGGCGGGGCCATGCATTTCTTAACAGGCTCCAGATGTTGCTGGTTTGTGGCTATACTCAGTTCCTCCCTTCAACCTATTCAGATCAATATTAAGCCAGGGATGGCGGTAACGTCCGAGGAACATTACTTTTAATGATAATTCAACAACCAGTGTCATGTCTGTTCTGTGTGTTCATTTGAAACTGCTCATTTGTAAGCATAAGAGAATCTCAAACTATGTTACACAGATACATTTAATACTCGAAATCTGAACAGATTTAGCACAGATTTTATGGTTAGAATCAAATTTAAGAGTTCAAAAGTAGCTCCTTATGTTTTTATAGTCAGAAGCATGCAATGCATCTACTCCCCACGCACAGAGGCCCACACAGAACCCTCTGCATGAGGAGTGGTTCAGTCAGTGACTGCATTAGGCCTAACTGCTTGCGTCTGTCATCATCAGCTTCAGGTATCCTTTATCACCTACCAAATGGATGATGTGCTCTGTGTTAACTCCTGTCTTCCGTTATTCCTTTTTCATCTTCCCACCAATCTCATTTAGAAATGAGTAAACTCAGGCTCAGAGAGATGAAGCAACTTGCCTGAGGTCACACAGCAAGTTAGATGCTGGAGCCCAGATGGAAATCCAGGTCTTTCGTTCTAACTTCAAACTCTTATACACCACACTGGGAAACCACTTTGATAATGTTGTAATGCCAAAATGAAAGAAAACTCCTTAAACTGCATGAACTGAATTCTCAGTTGCCTTTACTAAGCATTTCTATCAACATAAATCTTGCCCAATGAGCAGACAAAAAAAGATACCCCTTCATCCTCAACCTCATAACTCGGCATTGAACTGTTGGACTTAAAGATCCTTACAATTTCTCAAACGCTATGATTGGGAGGTCTAGTTATTTAAAACGTTTTGGGGCCTGGCGCGGTGGCTCACACCTGTCTGTAATCCCAGCACTTTGGGAGGCTGACGTGGGCGGATCATGAGGTCAAGAGATCGAAACCATCCTGGCCAACATGGTGAAACTCCGTCTCTACTAAAAAATACAAAAATTAGCTGGGCGTGGTGACACGTGCCTGTAGTCTCAGCCACTGGGGAGGCTGAGGCAGGAGAACTGCTTGAACCTGGGAGGTGAAGGTTGCAGTGAGACGAGATTGTGCCATTGCACTCCAGCCTGGGGCCTGGAGACAGAGCAAGACTCTGAAAAAAAAAAAAAAAACTTTTGTATATAAAGAAAATAACTTTTAAAGGTGATTCCCTACTGCTTATTTCACTGGACAATCCGATATAAGGTCTTTTCTTTTCCTAACCTGGGTGATCAAAACTCTGTGCATTTAGGCAATAGACAGATGCTGATTCCCCTTACAACAAAATGCAGGCTAAAATTAGACAAGCTGGTTTTCCCGCATTCCTCGCCTATCTTTCTGCGCCTTCATTTTTGAGTGAACGTCTAGTCTGCAGCAAGCTGTTACTTGTCAAGGATAGCAGCAAACTTCAGCCAGGAAAACGCATCTGAGACCGAAACAAGAAGCAAAGCTACTGGCAGACGTGAAGCTCAACAGCCCTTCGCAGAGAATCAAAGAAAGAAAGAAAAGCAGGGAAGGAGGGATGGAGGGATGCAGAGCACGAAGGAGGAAAGAGAAGAAGGAGGGGGAAACAGTCCCCGACGCTTCCCCTGGAAGATCTGAAGGTGTTTGGTGCCCGGAGGCCACTCGTCCTGTCTTTTGCCAGCTCTGCAGGACGTGGGGCGGATATTGGGTGGATAATCACGTCCCTTACTCCCATTAAGGCAGCACCTATGGCTAGACTGAAAGTTTGTTTTGTGCGGCCAGATGCATAGGGCAGGAGAAGGTGGTCACATCCAGACGAAATTATTTTCAATCGACAGCCATTTAAGTAACAAGAGGCTGGAGAAAGAAAGGGGGTAGGGGGATCAGGAGCCACTGGTGCCCAGCAAAGCCTCCCAACCTCCAGCTCCCCAGCCCTAGTTCCGGAGCACCCACCTCCTTTCCAGGAGTCTGTTGTGTCCCACTTCGCAGACGTGCACGTGGAGAGCTGAGTCCCTACAAACCGCCCGAGGCAGAGCCTGGGAGGAGGCGCTGGCGAAGTGGGGCGCGGGGGGCGTCCAGTGTCGGCGGCTGCCCAGCTAAGCCTGCAGCAGGGGAGGGCTGGAGCCAGGGCGCGCGGGCGAAGCTGCGCCGGGACCTCCCGCTGAGGCTCGGTGCCCGCCGCCAGCCGGGCGCAATGTGCCAGGTGCACTGTCTCCGCCCTGCGCGGCCCCCAGGGGCCTGGCTGAGGGCAGCACGCGGCGGGGCAGGCGAGGGCACGCCCAGCCCCGGGCCTGCTAGGTCTCGCTCCCTCGGAGAAGAGGCGCAGTCTGTAGATTTTTAAGGGCAAAGGGTGGCGGAAGGGCGGCTTGGCGGTGAAAAGCAGGACGCACGCTCACTCTGCAGCTCCTCTTGCGACCTCTCATCCCGCTGCTTTAAGGCCGCCTCCAGTTTCCCTGTGCCCCCAGGCCCGCAGGGGACTAGCCCAGATGATTAAAGCCGCGCGGCCACTTCCTCTCCTTCCAGGCAAACCCATCCCTCCCACCCCGGGGCCTCCAGGTCAGGAGACTCCAGCCTCCCGGCTAGAATAGCTGTCTCCCTTAGAAAGCGCCCTGGAGCACCTGTGGTCAGCGAGGGGCGGCAACAGAGCGATTCGTCTCTGAGTAAGAGGGTGTGTCGCGTGTGACTCTCCCGAAGGCTGAGGCGCCCGACCAGGGGAGACTCCAGGAGACCCAAGGGCAGGCTGCATGCGGAAGTCTGGGCCACATCTGGTGTGGCTCACCTCAGGATCATCACCCAGTTCCGCCAGTCGCCTTCCTGTTGGATTGATTTTTTTTTTTTTTTTTTTTTTTGAGACAGAGTCTCACTCCGTCACCAGGCGCCAGGCTGGAGTGCAGTGATGCGACCTCCGTTCACTGCAACCTCCGTCTCCTGGGTTCAAGCAATTCTCCTGCCTCAGCCTCCCCAGTAGCTGGGACTACAGGCGCATGCCACCACACCCAGCTAATTTTTTTGTATTTTTAGTAGAGACAGGGTTTCACCATGTTGGCCAGAATGGTCTTGAACTCCTGAGCGTGTGATCCATCTGCCTCGGCCTCCCAAAGCGCTGGGATTACAGGCGTGAGCCACTGCGCCCGGCCTGGATTGATTTTTAAAGAGGGCCAGGGCCATCCAGGAAGGGTGGGTGACCTGGGCAATTTACACAACCTCCCCAAGCCTCCTTCGTTCATTTCATGGACGTTTGTTGAGTGCTTACTGCTCGACAGGCAGGGGCCTGGGCTCCCAGAATACAGTGATTAATAAAGCTCACCTGGAAATGACAGTTTCCTCATCTGTGAAGTAGGTAGAGAGACAGAATGCCCGCCAGGCCACGGAGGAATTTCATGCAGTATAATACAGGCGTTAGCGATTTGCATCACAAGGCTTGTGATGTCTTAAATTTTAATTAAAAAGTTAACAAAATTTAGAAGTTGAATCTTTGTTTTTGTTTAAACCTCACCATATTCAGGAATTATTAAGGTTTGAGAGCATATTTGATTTAAAAAGGTGAGTGGAACATTGTTGGCAAATATAGGATATTATAATTAAAATAAAATCAGTAAAATCTTGAAGCAGAATGTCTTCATCTGGTAGAGTTTGTCAACGATGGGAAGGGTTTCCCCGTCCCACTTCCCTACCTGTCAACACCATGAGAAAATCTGCTCTCATCCTGGGTAGAAAGTATTTAATGCCTGCTCTCTGGAAACCCTGCTCATGGCCCATTAGAACTTAGACTTTGGTCCAGATTTTATGTGTGATCTTGAATTGTGGTTATATTTATAACAATATGCTTTTATCTTTTCAATGGAAAATTTCTGCATTGTACTAAGAATTCAACTGGTTTTAAGCTTTCTTCTTGGCCTAGGTTAATTTTTAAACTTTTAATTATATGTAATGACTTGTGTGTATATAAATGCGTATTATATATACCCACACCCATACATATACACAATATATATAGATAGGAACACAAATCATGAATGTATAACTGATGAGTTTTCACACACTGAACACAACTACATACAGTTTATATAAAGACAGTAATGTATAAAGCGTGCCCAGTTGAAGAAACAGCACATCACCAGTCATCGGAAGCCCCTTAGTGCCCCCTTTTAGTTATTCCTTTCAGTTATTACCACCGTCCCCCACGCCCCCCAGGCCCAGGATAACCATTATCCCACCTTCTAACTCCTTAGATGGGTTTTGCTGGTCTTTGTACTTTATATAAATGGAATTAGACCATGTGCATTATTTTGTGTCTGGCTTCTTGTGTTCAACATTATGTTTGTGAGTTTAAGCCATATTATGTATCCTAGGCTTTTTTTTTTTTTTTTTTTTTTTTTAGAAAGGGTCTTGCTCTCCCCAGACCGGCGTGCAGTGGCACAATCATGACTCACTGCAGCCTTGATGTCTCAGGCTCAAGTGATTCTCTAACCTCAGCCTCCTAAGCTGGGACTACAGGTGTGCACCACCATGTCTGGCTAATTTTTAAATGTATGATTTGTGGAGACAGAGCCTCACTTTGTTGCCCAGGCTGGTCTTGAACTCCTGGGATCAAGCCATCCTCCCATCTTGGCCTCCTAAGGTATTGGGATTAAAGGCATAAGCCACCATGCCTGGCTGTCTTACGTCTAATTTAACTCTATGTTTTACTTACTACTCAGTTCTTGTCGTTCTTGTGACAGAGGCCCAACCCATCTCCTAAGTTTCTGGGTTAGAAGTGGGTTAAAAAGTGTATTCTGAACTTCAACATTTTATACATATATATTAAGAAAATGCACACCCTGGGACGGACACAGTGGCTCATGCCTGTAATCCCAGCACTTCAGGAGGCAGAATGGGTGGATCATGAGGTCAGGAGTTCAAGATCAGCCTGGTCAAGATGGTGAAACCCCTTCTCTACTAAAAACACAAAAATTCGCCAGGCGTGGTGGCAGGTGCCTGTAATACCAGCTGCTAGGGAGGCTGAGGCAGAGAATTGTTTGAACCCAGGAGGCGGAGGTTACAGTGAGCCAAGATTGCACCGCTGCACTTCAGCCTGGGCCACAAAGTGAGACTCCCATCTTGAAAGAAAATGCACACCTTTTTCCCCCTTCAAAAACAAGCAGAGGTGGGCATAGTGGCTCACGTCTGTAATCCCAGCGCTTTGAGAGGCTAAGGGGGGCAGATCACGAGGTCAAGAGATCGAAACCATCGTGGCCAACATGGTGAAACCCTGTGTCTACAAAAATAGAAAATTAGCTGGGCATGGTGGCACATCTGTTGTCCCAGCTCCTCAGGAGGCTGAGGCAGGAAAAACACTTGAACCTGCGAGGCAGAGATTGCAGTGAGCCGAGATCACACCACTGCACTCCAGCCTGGCTACAGAGCGAGACTCCGTCTCAAAAAAACAAAAACAGAAAAACAAGCAGAATCAATTCACTGAGTCTGGTAATTAATTCATACATATTAATCAGTAATGGATTATTTATTCACTATTAACTGTAATACTGTGAGCTAGACACCCTAATATGTGTTAAAAATACTCAGATTAACTGGCACACACTTTATCCTCGAATGGCAGGGGGATGCCAAGGAATACAGAAGAAGGTGTCTACTTCTGCCAGGAGTTTGAAGTGGGAATATGAGAAAAGGCTTCAGAAAGGAGGTGATTATTGAGATGGAATTTGAAACATTGGATAAGAGCTTCATAGTTGCTCATAATAACCTGAAGTTTCTAGAGAACTGTTTTAAGGTATTTATATATATATATATATATATATATATATATATATATATTTAGTTAGCAGATAGTTGTGCTTCAGGTAGCAGAAGCGTGGCAGATAAAGAGAAGCTCTATCTCTTGACTTTGAAATTTTATACATTCAAGGTGTGACTATTGAAAAAAATCTGTTATCAATTACTCGTACACTGATAAACTCACCTTTGAGCTAGTACCTTCAGAAAGGGAAATCAACTGGGTGTGGTGGTTCAGGTCTGTAATCCCAGCACCTAGGAGGCCAAGGCAGGAGGATTGCTTGAGCCTAGGAGTTCAAGAACAGCCCAGGCAGCATAACGAGACCCCTGTCTTCACACAAAAAAATAATAAAAATTACGTGATGATCTGTGCAGCAAACCACCATGTTTGTTACCTATGTAATAAACCTGCACATCCTGCACCTGTACCCCTGAACTTACAATAGAAGTTGAAGAAAAAACAAGTTTTAAATAATAGAAATTAGCTTGATGTGGTGGTGCATGCCTGTGATCCTAGCTACTTGGGAGGCTGAGGTGGGAGGATTGCTTGAGCGTGGGAGATCAAAGCTGCAGTAAGCCATGACTGCACCGCTGCACTCCAGTCTGGGTAACAGAGCAACACCCTGTCTCAGGTAAAAAAAAAAAAAAAAAGGTAAGTCATGTGATGTCAGAGATATGAGTAGATTAGACTGGATGAGAAATGTGGCTATATTCCATATTCAATGAACACAAAAGGGAAATGAATGAGTAGAGGCCTTCGAAAGTCTCTGCTACTTTAACTTGTTAAACACAAGTGGCTTTTTTCCTCTAGCACCTTTTGTTTTCTTTCTTTCTTTTTTTTTTTGAGACAGAGTTTCACTCTTGTTGCCCAGGCTGGAGTGCTATGGCATGATCTCGGCTCACTGCAACCTCCGCCTCCCGGGTTCAAGCGATTCTCCTGCCTCAGCCTCCCAAGTAGCTGGGATTATAGGCATGAGCCACCACACCCATAGAGATGGGGTTTCTCCATGTTGATCAGGCTGGTCTAGAACTCTGGAATTCAGGTGATCCATCAGCATCGGCCTCCCAAAGTGCTGAGATTACAGGCGTGAACCACCACGCCCGGCGCCTCTAGCACATTTTCACTAAAAATTTTAGAGAGTTAATTTAAGTAGAATAAGAATGCTGCTAGAAGGAGAAAAGAAGTGGAGATTTTTTTTTCCTGATTCATGGTTTTGATAAATACTTACCCAATATAAAGTTCTTTAGTAAGTCTTCAGCTTATAAACCTGCTAAAAGTCTGATGACTTAGAAATGGCAATAGATATCTAAAATGTATTTTTATTTGCATGAGTCCTTGGCACATACAAAATGGCAGCTGTGTTCATGTGTGCAGAGAACATGTTTTGCTCAGTGCAAAGAAGCAGAATGTGCCTATTATCACTACACCCTCCTCCCCAACTGGATGGATAATGAGCACTTTCAATGCCCAGGCAAGTTCTAAAGTTTTCTCCTTGCCAGGGTGAAAAGGGTGTGTCTCAGTGTACCTATAGGGTTGAATGAGAGAGAGCAAAGAAAAATAAAACTGCCTTTGCTGGGGGCTACGCTGGAGCCCACCTTTGAGAATGAGAGAAGCAAGAAATGGTGCCTCTTTCCTTCCATTCCTCTTTTCCTCTGTCTCCTTTTCTCCTTCTTTACATTGCATCCTTCTTAATCAAAGGGTACAAGGGAGTATACAGTGATAACTAAATCTTCCTCTCATCCCTGATTATTGAGTTCCCTTTCCTGGAGATAATAGTTACCTGTTTCCCCTGAAATTTTCCAGAGATAGTCTGTGCATGTAGACAATTTCTGCTTCTTATGTAAATGATAGTAGTCTATACGTCTTGTTCTGCATTTTGCTTTTCTCCCTTGAAAATATCTTGATGATTGTAGGAAACATCAGTCATATTCATGGCTGCCTATCATCTTTGGAATGTCCTCCTTAATATTTGTGGAAATCTTTATGTTTTAATCCCAATCTAGAAGTCAGAACTCAAATTCCCAACCTCGCTTGCAGCGAGGGCACAGGCCTATGACCTAGGCTCTGTCATTCAGGTACACTCAGGCATGACTTTAATTTGGAAGTGAGTGAGGTGCAGAAACAGGAAAGTTTCCATCTTTCCTGATGTGCGTGGTGTCAGGAATGACTATGTGGTGGTAGCAGCAGTGGTGATGGTTTCCTGGAGCCTGCAAGGTTAAAGTCCCAACGCAGAAGTGATGTCAGTGCTGGTGGGTGGCACTGGTAGGTGCAGTAAAGTCAAGTTCAGATGCTTCAGTGGTGATTCCCTCCTCATGTTAGTCCTGTGGCATCGTTTCAGACTTTGTTCTTAGTGCTTGCTCCAAGCCTCTTTCTCCTGCTGTCCTGTCAGGTTGTGTCCGCCATGACAGAGCAGACCCTGTCATCTGGGATGAGGATGATAACTTGCCTAATTATTTTTCTGTTTAAGCTAGCCATAGTGGATTCTGTTATTTGTGCCTAAGAGCTCTTATGGACACAGAATGTGGTACCAGAAGTGGGATGCTAAAAGTAACAACCCTAAAAGTAGAATTGACTAAGTGCAGCAGGCAGGGCTTTGAACACAGAGGTTCAAATCACAATTACGGGCTGGAAAGCTGGTGACTCTTGTTATGCAGTGGCAAACTTTTGCTTCAACTTTCATATCTAATACTTGAAGATGCACATTGCAAGCTGAGTGAGGCTGTGGTAAGAGGGGAAATAGCAGGGAGCATTCAGAATGTTGGTTTACATTGATGACTTCTTGCTCTTTCAGCAGTCTTGAAAGAGCAGCTATACCCAGACCAGAGTCTGCCAGCTGACAGGAGCGGTGAGGAGAAACACTGCTTTGCCAGGAGAGGCCCTCTGCTGCAGCTGGAGGTCCAAGTTGACCGAAAGCCCCAAAATTTGGGCTGAGAAAACAAACCACTTTCTTCAAACCAAAGCTGAAGTCAGTAGCTATTGAAGGGAAATGAATAAAACCCTTATAATAGCACTATTATGAGAGTAAATGAAAGAGCCCGTGTATGTGTAGCATGCCTTCAAAACGCTATTGTGATTTATATTAATAAATTATTATAATTATTATGGGTGTCTGCTGCTGTCTCTATTTCTACCTGACTGCTGGGTTTAGAATATGGATACAACTGCCAGCATGGCTGCTTTGAGAGCAACTCAGGCTTATACTTTTTGTAGCCCAGCAAATCATTCAGTATGCTTTAAATAAAGGTGGGGAAGTAAGGGGAACGCAAGCGACTGGAACATTGTTCCTTAATTTGTCATGCCTTCTAAACTGGAATTACACATACATACCTTTCACCATGGGACTCTGCAGTTCCTGCTATTGGAGTGGAGTGGACTTCCCTGCACCTTGATTTTGGTCTTGATCATGTCTCTGGCTTTAGCCAACGAGCAGGTGTGATACAAGCAGAGGCTTGAAATGGATTTGCGTAGGGGTTTAGTTTGCTCTCCTCTTTGATACTCAGTCTTTCACCACGGGAAGATTGTTCTGCCTTGAGGAGATGGTTGATTGTACAGGTGGGGCAGAAAAGCACAAGATGAGTCTGGAATACCTTGTGATGCCAGACAACGAAGACGTCCTCGGAAACCGGTGGGGGCATGTCAGAAGGACACAGGAGGCACCTGGAAGGAGCTCCTAAGGGCAAGTCTGGGACAATGGGAGCAGCAAAATATATAATGGTAGTAATGGATTATGGCCCATAGAATAGAATAAATATTCATCAGTCCCTGTAACATCAACAAAAATGGGATCCCAGCTAGGTTTTATTTATTTTTTCTCAAGTTTAGAGATGTTAAGTGACTGGCTTGAGGCCACTCTGCTAATAGATGCAAACCCTGGCCTAGCAGCTCCCGTGCTGGAGTTTGTTGCATTATGCTGCCCACAGTCTCCATCCTCTGGGCATCTCTGTATGAGAGCAGGAACAGGAAGGCAGAATGTTGCCCTGTTCCACTTCTGCTGGGCACAAGCTCGTTAGAGGTGACTCAGTGTTTTTGCTACCAACTACAAAGCACTGTGAGTACTGATTTTGGAGTTACAAATACATTTTACCTAGCAGGTAAATTCACAAATATGAAATTTTGAGTAATGAGAACAGACTGTACGGAGATATATATATTTAATATCCAGGAGAAAGAGTGAAAAGAGAAATAGTTGCCTTTGGGGGATGGGAGGCTGGATGGCAAGGAGTGGGGTGTGAGATTGTTTAGAATGAATCACGTTCAAAAATATTTGCTATCCACTCTGTCTCGCAGCCCTCCCCTCTCCTCCCAGTGGGCTGGTGAGAAATGTGATTTGTCATTATTGGGTCTCGCTTTCCCAAACTCCAGCATCTCAGGAAGATCTCAATTTTACTTTAGAAAAGTCAGAGCTTTCCGGAAGGGCTCTGCGGACTCCAGTTCCCATGAGTCTCTGGAAGTCTTCTTTTCTAAGCACTTACCTGAAGAAAGTGTCTGTTTTTTCTTCTGAGCCCAGTTTGGGCCTGAGTCTTGCCCTGTGGCTCCCAAGGCCACCTCCCTGGCATCATTGTTCTGGGAAGGGGATGGTTCCTGGTGTGGGGCTCCTCAACTGCTCAGTAGGAATTGCAGATGGCACAGTTGCTTCCAATCCTTGATCTTTAGGGGGTGGGTGTAGGGGTAGAGGTGGGGGTAGGAGTCAGAGGGGGATGAGCTCAAACCTACAGTTTTCTGGCTTACCCAGGCAGCCTTTAGCAATGACCACTTGTAAGCACTCTCTACGTCCCAGATACAGTGCCTAATTCTTTGCATACATGATCTCCTTTAATCCTCATAACCTAGGAGTATTTCCTCATTTTACAGATGAGGAAACTGAAGCTTAGGGAGTTTAAGCAAATTGCCCAAGTTCCCTCAGTTACTAAATGGCAAAGTTAGGATTTGAATTTACCCCATTTAACTTCCAAACCATTGCCCTCAATGGCTCACAAGACTGTTTACATACACACTTCAGGAGTAGGGTGGTTCTCCAAAGGGTAAAGAGAGGCTGTGGCCAGGATTAGGGAGAATAGGTGAGGGCAGCAAGAACAGGAGATGCCCCAGCACCAACCCACCCACCCCACGTGTGCTTCTGGAGCCTCATGACCTGGGATGATGATTGGGAAATATGCGGCTCTTTCTGCTCCCTGGGCAACTCTGTGGCTCAAGTCCCCTATGGCTGGAAGTCCCAGTGGGTGAGTGCTTGTTCTGTGCCTTTGAAGCCCTTTCTGGCTTCTTCTCAACTGCCCTAACACTAGCCTGCTCTATAATGAGGAGCTTTCCCTCCCTCACTCCCCATCCTGACTCCTGGCTCCCTCTCATCCTGCACCTGTATCATCAACTGAGGTGTCTGAATGAAGAAGATAGTGTGGTATGTCACCTGAAGGGATACTGTGGGTGAGTGTGGTAGACCACGTTCCTGTGGCACCCCCATTCCCTCATGCCCAGGGCTTTCAATGGTGAATATTTGCAGCACTCTGTCTGAAGGGGTCTCTAGCTAGGACGTTTCTTGGCTTCAAGGCAGAGCAGGCCAAAATACTGGGGAAATTAACACCCCCAGGAGCGGCCCTTAACTAATGAGAAACAACAGTTGGTGGATCAATACCCTAGCATTCTTGTCCATAGGGGGAACAACTCTGAGATTAATTCTACACAGTTTCCCCGTTTCCCGGAGACTGGGCCCCAGCTGTCCACTACAATAATCTGCTCATGAACACACCTGTGACTGGCTTCTTCCTTTCCCTATCTCATTTCCCTACCCACTTCAGATGCTCCTTGTGATATGGTTAGGCTTTGTATCCCTACCCAAATCTCGTCTTGAATTATAATTCCCATAGTCCCCATGTGGAAGAGACCAAGTGGAGGTGATTGAATCATGGGGCATGTCACGGGAGAGACCAGGTGGAGGCAATTGAATCATTATCACGATGAGTCTTGGGAGAGACCAGGTGGAGGCAACTGAATCATTATCAAGGTGCCGGGTGTTGTTCTGGTGATAATGAGAGAGGGCCACGAGATCTGATGGTTATATATGAAGCTTTTTCCCCCTTCACTTGGCGTCGTCGCTCCTTCCTGCTGCCTCGTAAAGAAGGTGCTTTGCTTCCCCTTCACCTTCTGCTGTGATTGTAAGTTTCCTGAGGTCTCCCAGCCATGCTGAACTGTGAGTCAATTCTTTCCTTTATAAATTACCTACTCTTGGGCTGTTCTTTATAGCAGTATGAAAATGAACTAATACACCCTGGGATGGGTCACCTCCCAACTATGCCTAGAATTCTTGTCTCAGGGTCTGTGTATGGGTGGTCTACCATACAGTAACCCTGAAGTGGTACTGTTGTGCTTTTCCACAACTGCTGAAAAGCAGTAGAGAAAGCTCTCGTCTGTATGAGTGTGCCCAGTAAGGGCTTCAGAATGCCCTGCCCCCTCCAGACCCCTCACACTGACTTTTTTCCAGGAGATAGGCCAACATAGCAGTGGCGCTGGATATGAAATAGCATAGACCCTTTGCTTTGAGAGCCCCCAGCTAAACTGGGGTTCCAATACCAGAGCAGCTAGCAGCCCTGCCAGCAGATGGAGGGGAGCTGAGCATGAGTGTCTATACCTGCTTTGTACCGGATACTCCTTTTATGTGACGAATGGCCTAATGCCTAGTTGTCTCAACTGTGACCAGGGTGTCCCTTACATGGGAAACTTGTTTATACTGGCAGATGCTCTTACAGCTCTTGCTGACCTGTGTCTGGTTTATGCCTGACCATTTACTGTGGCCTGCAAACCCGCCCTCGTGTTCTCCTTGGCATCCCAGGGAAAACCTGGCCTGGAGTAGCTCCTATTTCAAATGGAAGGTGCAAATTCAGTACACCATCGCAACAGGAAATAAATTCAAAGATTTATTACATACTGGCTCTGAAGGCCCTCCATCCTCGGGTCATGGGAGGCAGAAATGAAGAGGAAGAGTCAGGCAGAAAGATACATAGAGAAAGAGAGACAGTGAGTGAGCACATACAGAAACAAGCAGTATAAGGGAGTAGGATGTGGCTCAGTTGAAGTTCACCAGCAGATGTCTAAATGGTGCATTTAACGGAAGTGGCAGGAAAGCTGGGAGTCTATTCTGTTAGATTGGAAAGACACGGTAAAGTTCTTATCTCTGGCTACTGGCTTGGGCCATCTGGGTGTGGTTTTCTGCTTCTAATGCTCAGGCAGCAACCTTTGCTGGGTCATTCTCATTACACCCCTCCTAAAAACATCCCACCCTGGAAGACTTGGTGATGTTGCTGTCACAGGGGAGAGAAATGGGGCCCCTGGTTAGAGCATAAGCATGGCAACAAAGGCCTGAGCTTTACTCTATGTCTGGAAAACGTTATGCAGATCGTGGTAATGGGGATAGAGACTGTCATAGGTCAGGTTCCCTAGAGACAGAGCTTGAGACCGGGATCCACGGGCACATGGTTTATTGATGGCTCTCAAGGGAGAGTGGGCAAGGAGAGCAGGACAGGCAGGAAAGGAACCAAGCCAGGGTGTGCCTCCTGTAAAGTCTAGCCTGGGCTTGCAGAGTCGTCTCTGCTTGAGACGAGTGGGCTGGGCTTTTGTACCCCTTGTGTGCCACCTCCAGGAGAGAGGAAGGTTATAGCCTTTTGGGGGAGGTGGTGCCCATATGTCAATGAGTCTTGTTGGAGAAAGGACGCAGCTCTGAAAATATGCAGCTAAGAAAGGTCACAGCCACATACGAAGTGGCAGGGATGGCACCCCAGCCTGGCGAAGGGGGCCTGGGCAAGCTGCATTGGTGTTGATGATACTTGGGGTGGGGTGTGTGTGTGACCTGGCAATTGGTGGGTTCTTTTTATTTAACAAATTTTTAAGTTGACATACGATAATTATACACATTGATAAGGTACATAGTGATGTTTTGATACCTGTAATGTATAGTGATCAGATCAGGGTAGTTAGCGTATCCATAATCTCAAACACTTATTTCTTGGTGTTGGGAACATTCAATATCCATCTTACGGCTATTTGAAATTATAGAACATATTCTTTGTAGTTATTTTGCTTTTAAAAATGTTGGTGAAGACCATTCTACAGTGCTATATAACTCTAGTACTTATTCCGTCTATTAGCTGGTGCAAAAGTCATTGTGGTTTTTGCCTTTTTTTTTAATAGCAAAAACTAATTTTATTTGCACCAACTTAATAACTAGCTGTAAGCTTGTATTCTCCAATGAATCTCTCCCTATCATTTCCTTCCCCTTCCCAGCCTGTAGTATCCTTTATTCAGTGCCTGGCTTATTTCCACTTAACATTATATCCTCCGGTTCCATCCATCTTGCTGTGAATGACAGGATTTCATTCTTTTTTGTGGCCGAATAGTACTCCATTGTGTATACATGCCATGTTTTAAAAAACCCATTCATCTGCCATGTCTTAGCTATTGTGAACAGCACTGTGATAATCATGAGGGTGCAGCTCGTTGGTGGTTTCTATGATAAACTGCTACTGAGGACATGACTGCCTCAATCCCTTCTCTCCTCCATAATCTTATTCATAGTTAAGAAAATGGATTAAAGAAGAAACGCAGAGAAAGAAGTCATTTCTTGGTTCATTCACTCATTTGTTCAATCAATACTTGATGAGTGTCTAAGTGCCAAACACTTTTCTAGGTGCTGGAGATAAAAGTGATGGATATAAGTGGGGAATAAAATGATAAATTGCCCTCATGAACTTTGCATTACATGTGAGAAAGTAGACATTATACCAATAACTAGGAAGATAAAATGTAAGGCATCTTCTCCCTCTCTCCTAATGTTCTTTTCCCTGAAATCTCACTCTTTGGTTTGCTTGAAAGCTTTGATTTTGGAAAATTTACAAAGCACTTAGCACAGAAAGATAACTAGATTGGAAGAAAAGAACATCACTTCCAGAGGTGAGTGGGATTTATGTCCACTAGATTCTAAAATCCTGGAGGGCATGAAGAGTGTATGTTTCAGTTCATCACTTTATCCCCAGGGCCCGTTACCCAGTAGGCACAAAACAAATGTTTGCCAAATGATAAAGAAGGGTTAGAATCACTCTGTCCTTTCCTGAGTTTTGACTCATTGAAATGTTTAAGGAAAATAATTTTTAAAAAGGTACAGTGGCTCATGCCTGTGATCCCAGCAATTTGGGAGGACAAGGCAGGATCACTTGAAGTCAGGAGTTCAAGACCAGCCTGGCCAACATGGTGAAACCCTGACTCTACTAAAAAAAAATAATAATAAAATTAGTGACCCTAGTGATGCGTGCCTGTAGTCCCAGCTACTCAGGAGGTTGAGGCAGGAGATAGAGGTTGCGGTGAGCTGGGTTTGTACCACTACACTTCAGCCTGGGTGGCAGGGCGAGGCTTAGTCTCAAAAAAGAAATAAAAAAAGAAATTAAGACCTTAAGTACTATTTTTACAGATTCTTGCAGCTGTTCTATGTCAGCCATAGCAGAGGCATGAAATCATCCTGGGAAACAGAAGATGTGTAGTCTGAAGGATCTAGAATTGATAATTTAGAGTTGATTGAATTTTAAGGACTCCCAAAGAAATATGTACAAATACCAGGAAAGGATATAAGAAATACTAGTATATAGGAAACAAATACTAGGAAAAGAATATTCTCAACCCCTCAAAGCTTGGCAGGATGGAGACAAACCATTTGTAGTATATTTTCTAACTATCCACAAAAGAGCACCTATGACCTGCCTGGCAACATTTTAAAGCAAATATTAAATAAATATTGGGGTTCCTTTGGGAGCACTCCCAAAAAGGGGGTAGAATATTTGCTTTAAAACGTATTTTCTTATATTTTAAGATGCATGTTGGCCAGGTGTGTGGCATATGCCTGTAATCTCAGCACTTGGGGAGGCAGAAGTGGGAGGATCACTTGAGCCCAGGAGTTCACGACCAGCCTGGGAGTTATAGTGAGACCTCCATCTCTACAAAAAAATAAAAATTAGTCTGGCACAGTGGTACACACCTGTCCAAGTGTTCCAGGGTAGCATGTTTTCAGGAGGGGTGTAACGAGAATGACACAGGAAAGGCTGCTGCCTGGGCATTAGAAGTAGAAAACCACATGCAGATGGCCCAAGCCAGTAGCTGGAGATAAGAACTTCACCGTGTCTTTCCAACCTAACAGAAGAGACTCCCCGCTTTCCTGCCGCTTCCATTAAATGGACCATTTAGACATCTGCCGTTTGGAGACTGTCATAGGTCAGCCTCCCTAGAGGCAGAGCTTGAGAGACGGATCCATGGGCACGTGTGTTCCCAGCTACCTGGGAGGCTGAGGAGGATTGCCTGGCCCAGAGAGGGCAAGGCTGCAGTGAACCGTGATGGCACCATTCCACTCTAGCCTGGGTGACAGAGTAAGCCTGTGTCTCAAAACAAACAAACGAAAAACTAGTGTATTAGTAGTGGAAGATGAAGAGTGCCCAACGTGAGAGCCCATTCCCCTCTCCTCAGAACACCACCTGGATTCTTCCACTCCCTTTTTGGGAGAGCTCCCAAAAGGAACCCCAAGCTATTTCTACGGCCCTCTGTTCTTTACTGAGAAGACACCAAAGGGAAACAAAAGGCAGTTTTTTGACATGTCTGGGAGGTGGGACGTTCAGTCCAGCAGCTTAGGACTCAACCAAGAGACCCTGGGGCAGGTAGCTGTATATGGAGGATATGAACAAATACAAACCCTGGCTTTGAGAAGATTCCCTCAGTCTTCCCAGATAAGGTGATGGCTGGGACCAGACAGCCCTCAGGAGGCAGTGCGGAGGGTGGAGGTCACACCCCACACCTCCCAGTTGTTGAGTCTTTGGAAGCCTCTCAAAGTCCCTGACATGCAAAAACAAGTTATCCATTGTTCCCTACCCAGAAATGTTAACTTTGCTAATATTTTGATATAAGTTCTTTCAGTTATTTTCTACTGTCTACATGGAGACAAATACACATAGAAAAATATTTTTGACAATAATGGAGTGTCATGTTTATATTTTGTAAACTGCTCTAAAGAATTAATGTACACATATTTATATCCTATTAAATGTTATCAGTCTGTATATTTGTTTACTCTCATGTTACACTACTTGCTAAGGAATTTTAAAGATGTCTTTAAAAAAATTTTTCCTTTTAAGTTCTGGGATACATGTACAGAATGTGCAGGTTTGTTACATAGGTATACATGTGCCATGGTGGTTTGCTGCACCTGTGAATCCATTTTCTAGACTCTGAGCCCCACATGCCTTAGGTATTTGTCGTAGTGCTCTCCCTCCCCTTGCCCCCTACCCTTCCTCAGGCCCCGGTGTGTGATGTTCCCCTCCCTGTGTCATGTGTTCTCATTGTTCAACTGCCACTTATGAGTGAGAACATGTGGTGTTTGGTTTTCTGTTCCTGTGTTAGTTTGCTGAGAATGATGGCTTCCAGAATCATCCATGTCCCTGCAAAGGATGTGGACTCATCCTTTTTATGGCTGCATAGTATTCCATTGTATATATGTGTCACATTTTGTTTATCCAGTCTATCATTGATGGGCATTTGGGTTGGTTCCAAATTAAAGATGCATTTATCAGAGTTCCTAGTGTTAAGGAGATTATAATTTAGCTAACAAGAAGACATATACATTTAAATTGGTATAGCAATAAAATACTAAAATAACACAATAGCATAATAAGAGTGTATATATTAGAGCTTGGGTAAGATTGTTGATAGGGATATAGACTCAGATGATTTGAAATTATCTCAGTGGTATTGTTCACTATGAGTTTGTCACAGAATCAGTTTTAGCCTGCTCATCTACAAAATAGGAATGAGGATAAAAATAATAATGCTGATATTGAGGGCTTGTTTTGGGGATAAAATAATGATGATAATTATAGTACAAGTGACACTTGTATAGATCTTACCAAGAGCTCGCCACTGTTCTAAGATTGTAACATGTTAACCTAACATCATGGCAGCCCCATGAGTCAGGAGCCACAATTATCCACAGACGAGGCGGTGCAAGCACAGGGAAGCCAAGGAACCAGCTCGATGTTGTACGCCTAAGAAGTGTCAGGGTGGCTACAGCAATAATCTAATTGTACATTTAAAATAAGTATAATTGTTTGTAATACAGAAGATAAATGCTTGAGGGGACAGATATCCCATTCTCTATGATGTAATTATTATACATTGCATGCCTTGATCAAAACATCTCATGTACCCCATAAATATATGTACCTACTATGCATCCAGACGTTAAAAAAATTAAGAAGTGTGAAGATGAAATTTAAACCCAGGCAGCTGAGCTCTTGTCTGGATTATATATTTGAAAAAGGTTTTGAAACTGGAAAATGCTATGTAAGTGGGGTTATGATTTGTTATTGCTATAAATGAAAAGTTCCAGACAAGGGCACCAAGCGGCGAGAGGGATGGGCTCCAGGGCAGGGTGCTCACCGTGGTCACCACGGGGAATGGTGAACCTTTGAAATGGGGGCAGGGAGCTTCTCTACTTAGAAATCATCTGCCATCCTCATCTTTCATTAGATCAAGAGTGAAATCAGGAAGAATGTTCATTGCAAGGGAAGAGACCCATTTCAAACTAGCCCAGGAAGAAAAGGAGTTTATTGGTCCTAGCTGGGAAGTTGGAGGCATGGCTGGATCCAGGGGTTCACCCAAGACCTGCCTCTTTCTTGCCATCTTTGGCTCTGTTCTCTTCTGTGGTGGCATCATTCTCAGGCTGGCCCCACCTGGTGGAAAGATGACCTTCGGCAGTTCCAGCCCTGTAAGACCACACAGTTGGAGTCAACGGTTGGCTCTGCAATGTTCTGGGAAGACTTCTCACAGCCTGGCCTGAGGCATGTGCCCACTCTCAGGGAAGCGGAACCAGCCTCAAGTGAACCACATAGACTGAGCAGGCTTTCTGTAGTATAGAATAGGAGTGTGTTCTCCAAAAAAATGGAATGCTGGGCAGACAGAAATCATGTCTACTGCAGCCTTGCCACTCAAAATGTTCTCTGCGTAGCACCACCTGGAAGCTGTTAGAAAGGCAGGTTTTTGTGCCCCATCCCAGACCCACTGAGCCAGAATCTGCATTCTAAGAAGGTTCCAGGGGGTTGCTGTGTGTAAAGAAGTCTAAGACATGTTGGTGGACAGAGGGCTTTTAGAAAGAGATGTGTGGTTTGTCTGTCTCTCTCATTCTTATTCCATGTACACTGCATGCATGTTTAAACAGTCGGCTGTCATCATAAAAATAGTCCCAACCAGGAAATGTACAAAATAGGCAGGACAGGTAAGAGCAGTACTACCCTTCAATCTTAGCAAGAACCCACACGTTAGAGGCTCCTTGCCATGGCCTTTTTCTGGATACATTCGAGCCACTGACTAGGCAGACCATGAGGCAGAGGAGAGTGTTCACCTGGAGTCCACCTCTGCACTTCTAGACCTCACTTTAGGTACCTGGGACTGAGGAATTCCCTGCGCAAATGACCCTGAGCATGTTTCCAAGAGCTGCACAGGATCTTCTCTAGCCATTTGACTCTGACCACCCAGATTTCAACCTGCCCTTAGGAATAGGAAGCAAATGTATGTACTTCTAGGACTGATGGTGGCCGAGGGGGCTTTGCTTTCCTTCAAACACGATCCGTGCAACTTTCACCTCTCTCCCTTTCTCTCACTGCTCTTTCATTACCTGTGAAGCACATCGGATTTGGTGAAGGAAGGGAAAATGAATGATCCAAGAGAAAGGGAATGTGGAAGCAGTTTGTGGAATGGAATGACCCTACCCTAGCTCTCCAATATCATAACCTACTTCAGTACACATGTTTTTCTTCTTATGGAAAAATATTCGTTGCCTAGGTTTGGTCATTTAATACCCGCATGACTTTTTACCTTGGCACAGAAATCTCCAATTAGTCTGTGTTAGAGAAAACAGCCAGAATCATTTTCTTTACCTCCTTTCTATCTGGGACTTAGCTGAGGTGCATGTGCATGAGGCCACTCATGATGTGGGATGCAGCCTGCGGGGAGAAGAACACAGATGGCCTTCCGGCTAGGGCCCGACTTGATATTAATCTGTAATAGGTGCAGTAAATATTTCATGAACGTGGCTCTCTGTGCGTGCTTCTCTTTGCAGTAAAAGACTAGAGGTGCTTTATCAATGGTTTCCACTAGATGTCGCTGTCGTTATAGATTTGTAAATCCTATAACTCCGCTTTACCTCCCACTGTTTTAATTTCATTCCATTTAGAACATAATTAGGTCCATTTTTAAGTTGCAGGACAGATTTTCCTATATAAATTCTTAGAATTCTTTTTATGTTGTCACTGACTTCTCATTACTTTTGTTTTTCTTGCCCCTTTTGGGCATAGAAAGGTCTCTGTACACCGTAGGTGCTTAGTAACATTTGAATTGAGTTGAAAAAGGGGAGTATCTATGGATTTGAGAAGAATAGTACCCTTCTATTTTAACTTGCTGGACTACAATTTATTTTTAGTCAGGTTGTCACTCCTGCCCAGGCTGGAGTGCAGTGGTGCTATCTCAACTTACTGCAGCCTCAACTTCTTGGGCTTAAGCAATCTTCCTGCCTCAACTTCCCAAGTAGCTGGGCTACAGGGATACGTGACCAAACCTGGCTACTTTTTTTTTTTTTTTTTTTTTTTGGGTAAAGACAGAGTTTCCCTATTTTTCCTAGGCTGGTCTTGAACTTCTGGGCTAAAGAGATCTGTCTACCTCGGCCTCCCCAAGTGCTGGGATTACAGGCATGAGCCAACCACACCTGGCCGTTATTTTTAAGACAACAAGTAAATGCCTTGATTCAGGGTTTTAAGTCTTAAGCCAAACTCAGTGAGAATTCACATGGGGGAAAAAATCACTAGCCTCTAACAGAAAATTAATATTTCCTTTGATTGTAAATGCTGGCAACAAACACAGTAGCAGTAGTACCCGGGACCGTGCTGCTAACAGAAATTGTAGATTTTTATATCACATTATTGTAAACAATCTTTTTAAAAAACTTAAGTTCAGGGGTCATGTGTGAGTTCATGATATAGGTAAACTTGTGCCATGGGGGTTTGTTGTACAGATTATTTTGTTGCCCGGGTATTAATCCTAGTATTCACTAGTTATTTTTCCTGATCCTCTCACTCCTTCCACCCTCCACCCTCTGATAGGCCCCAATGTGTGTTGTTCCCCTCTATGTGTCCATGTGTTCTCATCATTTAGCTCCCATTTATAAGTGATAACATGCAGCATTTGGTTTTCTGTTCCTACATTAGTTTGTGAAGGATAATGGCTTCTACCTTCACCCATGTTCCTGCAAAGGACATGATCTCATTCGTTTTTATGGCTGCACAATATTCCATGGTGTATATGTTTTCTTTATCCAGTCTATCACTAACCGGCATTTAGGTTGATTCCATGTCTTTGCTATTGTGAATAGTACTGTAGTGAAATACATGTGCACGTGTCTTTATAATAGAACAATTTATATTCCTTTGAATATATACCCAGTAATGGGATTGCTGGGTCAAATGATATCTGTTTTCAGGTCTTGGAGAAATTGTCACATTGTCTTCACAATGGTTGAACTAATTTGCACTCCCACCAACAGTATAAAAGAGTTCCTTTTTCTCTGCAACCTCACCAGCATCTGTTATTTTTTGACTTTTTAATAATAGCCATTCTGACTGGTGTGAGTTGGTATCTCATTGCGGTTTTGATTTGTATTTGTGTAATGATAAATGATGTTGAGCTTTTTTTCCCACATAATTGTTGGCTGCATGAATGTGTTCTTTTGAGAAGTGTCCATGTCCTTTGCCCACTTTTTGATGAAGGTTTTGTGTGTGTGTGTGTGTGTGTGTGTGTGTGTGTAAGTTTAAGTTCCTTATAGATGCTGGTTATCAGATCTTTATCAGATGCATAGTTTGCAAAAATTTTCTCCCATTCTGTAGGTTGTCTATTTACTCTGTTGATAGTTTCCTTTTCTGTGCAGAAGTTCTTTAGTTTAATTAGATCCCATTTGTCAATTTTTGCTTTGTTGCAATAGCTTTTGGTATCTTCGTCATGAAATCTTTTCCTATTCCTATGTCCTGAATGGTAGTTCCTAGGACATCTTCCAGGGTTTTTATAGTTTTGGGTTTTACATTTAAGTCTTTAATGCATCTTGAGTTAATTTTTTGCATATGGTGTAAGGAAGGGGTCCAGTTTCAGTTTTCTACATATGTCTAGCCAGTTGCAGCACCATTTATGAAATAGGGAGTCCTTTCCCCATTGCTTGATGTTGTCAGGTTTATCAAAGATAGTTGTAGGTGTACAGCCTTATTTCTGGGTTCTCTATTCTGTCCATTGGTCTATTTGTCTATTACCTGGCAGTAACTTGTGGCTCTTGTCTGACCTGTGTCCAGTTTATTTCCACCAAGATGCCACTCTCTAGGAGAGCTCTAGCTGGGAGGACAATTCTGTTTGGGTGTGCTGGTTATGTGAGACACGGGGCAGCACAGCACAACACATGCTATAACAGAAGATGTTTTTACTACCTACAGACCCCAGAGAGGAAGGTAGCAGGCCTCTCCGGGCCAATGGGAAGGGGAGCCAGCCGGGAACCACACACACAACCAGAGGATGGGGAGTGGGCGAGCGAGAGGAATCTGAGGGTGGGAGCCTTTGTTGGGATCCAGGGCATTCCCCAGGCAGGTTTCCCATGGGGAGTTCTAATTGGTGGGTTTAGAGCAAGCAGGCATGATTTAGGTGGGGTCACCCTGCGGCTGAGAGGTGGTCACTGTGGTCATCTGCATGTGCTGTGAGGGCTATGGGGAGAGTCAAGTAGGTTGTATCTCACTGTCCCATAGGGAGGTGCTCACCAACAGGTGGTTGCAGAAGGCAGATATCTGGATCAACTGCACTGAGGAAGTGGGAAGAGAACTGGAAACTCTGTCAAGAGTGACAACCCTGCTGCTGTATGAGAAAGTTCAACTTATATTTACAATGGATATGGAGGCAACCAGAAATGAGAAGAATTCACTAGAGAGGTGGTGAATGGCCAGGAGCTGGGCCGAGGGGGGCTTACAGGCTGTGGTGTAATGAGCCATCACAAAGGACTCAGGACGCAGATGTTGAAGGTGGCAGAGACTGAAGGGATCTGACCCCTCTGCCCCACTCCTGAATCATTGTTTGGAGGAGATGCCTAACAAAGGAGAATATTTGTTTGGGAATTAGATGAATGAGAAATAAACTTATATTGCATCAAGGCACTGCTATTTAGGAGTCGTTATGGCCATTAGCCTATCCTGACACAGCCTGTATGGACTGATGATATGGCATAAAAGAACATCTAACACAATTGGATTTTAGGTTTTAAAATTCTGGCCTAAATTTGCAACACCCTGGGAAATAACTTTGCCTGGTCTATCATAAAAGTCTATAAAGCAAACTGTAGTCACTGCTATGTAACAGAGATCACAGTGGGATGATTCTAAATCATTTCCAAATCGTAGAAGCAGGGAGGAATGAAATGTGGAGGCTTTATGTTCAAGCTTAATTTACTTCATTACACGAAGATGAGACTTTAATTATGTTGTTTCCTTGAAAGAAAATTAAGTTATAGAAAGAACTCACTTTTTCACAGTAGCATAAATTTAAGAAACGCCACATAAAGAGACAAAAAAGATTTTTATCAGACCAAAAGTGCCATCTTAATGCTCAATCCTGTATTAGAAGTGCAGAGACATAGCTTTATCAAGTATTTTTAAACAATCTTTCAAGAGAGCTTACTTGATTACTTATTTTCATATTTCTTCTTAGAGTAAGGGACTTTTTTTTTTTTTTTTTTTTTTGAGACAGTCTCGCTCTGTCACCAGGCTAGAGTGCAGTGGCATGATCTTGGCTCACTGCAGCCTCTGCCTCCCGGGTTCAAGTGATTCTCCTGCCTCAGCCTCCCAAGTAGCTGGGACTACAGGCACACCTACCATGCCCAACTAATTTTTGTATTTTTAGTAGAGACAGAGTTTCACCATGTCGGCCAGGATGGTCTTGGTCTCTTGACCTCGTGATCTGACTGCTCAGCCTCCCAAAGTGCTGGGATTAACAGGCATGAGTCACGGCACCTGGCCTAAGGAGACATTTTGTTTGTATTTAGAAGTGTCTTAGATTAGCTTAATATTTGACGTGTTAATTTTAATCTTCCCTCTTTTTAATTAAAACATGCCTTTTCCCTATCATACTTTATCAATTCTATATCTTTCCCCTATAATGAAGAAGCTCAGTGAAACCTATCACTCCCTATTTATAAACTTTTCAAAGCAGGAAACAAATTTGTTGAAAAAACACATCTATAAAACCTACAAAGACCATAAATTACCTTTTTTATTGTATGTAATGGATCTTTTAGAATAACATAAACATCAATGAATAGTGTGAAATTAGAACAAAATTCTTTAAAAACATTACTGTTTATAAGCTGTCCTACATTACATTATCCTCAATCTTTCCTATACAATTCAAAGTTTTAGTTTCTAATCTTATTGTATAATTTTCTATTTCCTTTGTGAAAACTGATCTTGCAAAGAAGGGCTTCAACTAAGCATTCCCTTGAAAAATACTTGGATAAAATGTGTGTTTCCTTTTTAGTATTCTAAGCTGTTCATAATAACTTTAAGTAATGTGCTGTAGGAAAAACTTGAAAAACTAAATAATCAGGCACAGTGTTGTTCCATGTCATTTTCTGGAAATTATGAGCGCTCTGCCTTTCATTCTTTAAAAAAAATTAAATAGAGATTACAGATAACTCATTCAAATGAGTATGATACATGATCTTTATGATGTGAAAGTCAAAATTAAAAATAGAGACAAATCTCTAAATTTAACATTTTATTTTGGAAATGAAGAATTCCAATTTGGGGCATACACACAGACAATGTGGTCTTCAGCATGTCTGAAGAACCAAGAGCACTTGGGGAGTTTTATTAGAAAAAGAATTACTGGCAAGCTCTGATGGGTGAGTGTCTGAGTTCATTTAGTGCTGCTATAAAGGAATACTGAGGCTAAGTAATTTATGAAGAAAAGAGGTTTATTTGGTACATAGTTCTGTAATCTGTACAAGAAACACGGCACTGGCATCTCCTTGACTTCTGGTGAGGCCTCAGGCTGCATCCACTCGTGACAAAAGAGAGCTGCGTGTGAGAGATCAAATGGTAAGAGAGGAAGTGGAGGCAGGGAGGGGGGCCAAGCTCTGTTTAACAAGGGGTCTGATAGTATGAGAACTCACTCACTCCCCCAACCCCAGGAAGGGTATTAATCTATTTGTGAGGGATCTGCCCTCCTGAGCTAAACACTTCTCAGTAGGTTCCACCTTGGGAATTGGGGATCCAGTTTCAACATAAGGTTTGGAGTGGACAAATATCTAAACCACAGCAGTGAGCAGTAGTTTTGGAGTCATGGCAGATTGTTTTAGCAGCTAATAGGTAAAACTGGTCTTAGGGTTGTAGCGGACTGTTTGAGCAGCCAGCCTCATACAAGACTTAATTCTTGGAGCAGGTGCTATATCCCCCAAGTGCTTTTTCCCCCAGCCACTCAACTCTGATTTAGTCGGATATGATAAGGATGACTCAATTCATATAATCCACTTTCATAATGAAGACAAACTGAGATGGGACATACAGTGTGGGTGATTCAAATACTAACCTTTAAATTTGTTATCTTTTTTTTCTGTCTCAACTTTTATTTTAGAGTTGGGGTACATGTGCAGGTTTGTTCCATAGGCATATCATGTGATGCTGAAATTTGGGATATGACTGAACCTATCATCCAGTGAGCATAGTACCGAATAGGTCGTTTTCAACCCTTGCCCCCGTCTTCTTTCTCCCCATTCTGGTAGTTCCGGTGTCTATTATTACCAACTTTAAGTCTGTGTGTACACGATGTTTAGCTCCCACTTATAAGTGGGATTATGTAGTATTTTGTTTTCCATTTCTGCGTAGTTCACTTAGGATAATGGACTCTAGCTGCATCCATGTGGCTGCAAAGGACATGATTTTTTCTCTTTATGACAGCATAGTACTTCATGGTGTACCTATGCCACATTTTCTTTATTCAGTCCACTGCTGATGGGCCCCTGGGTTGATTTCATGTCTTTACTATTCTGAATAGTGCTGCGGTAAACATGCAAGTGCACGTCTTCTGGGTAGAATGATTTGTTTTCTTTTGAATATATATCCAGTAATGGGGTTGCTGGGTCAAATGGTAGTTCTGTTTTAAGTTCTCTGAGGAATCTCCAAACTTCTTTCCACAGTGGCTGGACTAATTTATATTCCAACAGTGTGTGAGTGTTCCCTTTTCTCCACAGCCTCACTAACATCTTTTATTTTTTGGCTTTTGAGCAACAGCCATTCTAACTGGTGTGGGTTGGTATCTCACTGTGGTTTTGATTTGCCTTTTTCTGACAATTTGTGCTGATGAGCATTTTTTCATATGTTTGTTGGCTGCTTGTCTGTCTTTTGAGAAGTGTCTGCTCATGTCCTTTGACAACTTTTTAATGGGGTTTTGTTTGTTGCTTATTTATTTAAGTTTCTTATAGGTTCTTTATACTAGACCTTTGTTGAATGCCTAGTTTGTTAATATTTTCTCCCATTTTATGGATTATCTGTTTAATTTCTTGATAATTTTTCTTGCTGTGCAGAAACTCTTGTGTTTAATTAGGTCCCGATTATCAATTTTTGTTTTTGTTGCAATTGATTTTGAGGACTTAGCCATAAATTCTCTAAGGCCAATATTGAGAAGGCTATTTCCTAGATTTTTCTTCTAGGATTTTTAGTTTTAGGTATTATATTTAAATCTTTAATTTATCTTGAGTTCATTTTTCTTTGTGGTGACAGGAAGGGGTTCAGTTTTATCCTTCTGCATATGGCCAGCCATTTATCCCAGCACAATTTACCGAATAAAGAGTCATTTCCCCATTGCTTACTTTTTCCAGTTTGCCGAAGATCAGGTGGTTGTAAGTGTGCAGCTTTATTTCTGGGTTCTCTATTCTGTTTCATTCATCTATGTGTCTGTTTTTATACCAGTACCATGTTGTTTTGGCTTCTGTAGCTGTCTTAGTCCATTTTCACACTGCTTTAAATTACCCAAGACTGGGTAACTTATAAACAAAAGAGGCTTAATTGACTCACAGTTCTACAAGGCTGGGGAGGCCTTAGGAAACTTAAAATCATGGTGGAAGGTGAAGGAGAGACAAATACCTTCTTCACAAGGTGTCAGGAGAGAGGAGAGAGTGTGTGGAGGAGAAACTATCAAACACTTATAAAACCATCAGATCTCATGAGAACTCACCATCATGAGACTAGCATGAGGGAACTACCCCCATGATCCAATCACCTCCCACCAGGTCCCTCCCTTGACACATGGGAATTGGGATTACAATTTGACAGGAGATTTTGGTGGGGACACAGCCAAATTGTATCAGTAACCTTACAGTGTAGTTTGAAGTCAGGTAATGTGATGCCTCTGGCTTTGTTCTTTTTACTTAGAGTTGCTTTGGCTAGTTGGTCTCTTTTTTAGTCTCATATGAAATTTAGAATAGCTTTTTCAAATTCTGCAAAAAATGATGTTGGTAGTTTGATACAAGTAGCATTAAAACTGTAAATTGCTTTAGGCATATGGTCATTTTATGATATTGATTCTTCCAACCTATGAGCATGGAACATTTTTCCATTTATTTGTGTCATCTCTGATTTTTTTTTTCCAGCAGTGTTTTGTAGTTCCCCTTATAGAGATGTTTCACCTCCTTGGTTAGTTGTATTCCTAGGTATTTCATATTTTGGTGTCTATCGTGAATGGAATTGTGTTCTTGATTTGGCACTAACCTAAAATGTTATTGGTGTAGAGAAATGCCATTGATTCTTAGACATTTATTATGTATCCTGAAACTTTACTGAAGTCACTTATCAGTTCCAGGGGCCTTTTGGCAGAGTCTTAAGGGTTTTTTAGGTATACAATCATATTGTCAGTGAAGAGAGTTTAACATCTTCTTTTCCTATTTAGATGCCTTTTATTTCTTTCTTCTGCCTGATTGCTCTGGCTAGGACTTCCAGTACTATGTTGAATAGATGCAGTGAGAGTGGGCATCTTGTCTTTTTCCAGTTCTCAAGGAGAATAGTTTGTTTTTGCTCATTCAGTATGATGTTGACTGTGGGTTTTTCATAGATGGCTCTTATTATTTTGAGTTATGTTCATATACTGCCTAGTTTGTTGAGGGTTTTTGTCATGAAAGGATGTTGGCTTTTATTGAAAGTTTTTTCTGCATCTATTGAGATGATCACATGCTTTTTGTTTTTAATTCTGTTTATGTAGTGAATCATATTTATTGATTTGTGTGTGCTGAACCTGCCTTGTATCCCAAGAAGAAAGCATACTTGATAATGGTGAATTAACTTTCTGATATGTTGCTGGGTTTAGTTTGCTAGTATTTTGTTGAGGATTTCTGTGTCTATGTTTATCAGGGATATTCACCTGAGGTTTTCTTTTTTCACTGTGTCTCTGCTAGCTTTTGGTATCAGGATTATGCTGGCTTTATAGATTGAGCTATGGAGGAGTCCTTCCTTTTTGATTTTTGGAAATAGTTTCAGTAGGATTAGTAGCAGTTTATCTTTGTGTATCTGGTAGAATTTGACTGTGAATCCATCTGGCCACGGGCTATTTTTGGTTGGGAGACTTTTTATTACTGATTCAGTTTTTGAACTCGTTACTGGTTTGCTCAGGTTTTCACTTTTTTCCTGATTCAATCTTGGGAGCTTGTGTGTTTCCAGAGATTTTTCCATTTCCTACAGATTTTCTAATTTGTGTGCATAAATATGTTCATAATAGTCTCAGAGGATCTGTATTTCTGTCCAATCAGTTGTAATGTCACCTTTGTCATTTCTGATTGTGCTTGTTTGGATCTTCTCTCTTTTTTAATCTAGCTATCTACCCACTTGTTTACTCTTTCAAAAGAGCCAAGTTTTGGTTTCATTGATCTTTTGTATAGATTTTTGAGTCTCTGAGTTCTGCTGTGATTTTGGTTATTTCTTATCTTCTGCTGGTTTTGGGGATGATTTGTTTTATTCTAGTTCCTCTAGATGTGATGTTGTTAATTTGAAATACTTCTGACTTGTTGCTGTAGGCATCGGCACTATAAACTTTTCTCTTAACACTGCTTTAGCTGTATCCCTAAGATTTTGGTATGTTGTTTCTGTTTTCATTCGTTTTAAATAATTTTTACATTTCTGCCTTAATTTCATTCTTTACCCAAAAGTCATTCAGGAGCAAGTTGTCTAATTTCCATGTACTTGCATGGTTTTGAGAGATCTTCTTGGTATTGAATTCTATTTTTATTGCATTGTGGTCTAAGAATGGTTGATATGATTTTGATTTTTTTAAAAAATTTATCAAAACTTGCTTTATGGCCAAGCATATGGTTGATCTTAGAATATGTTCCAGTGCAGATGAGAAAAATATATATTCTGTGGTTGCTGGGTAGAGTATTCTGTAGACGTTCATTAGGTCCAATTGATCAACTGTTCAGTTTAAGTCCAGAATTTCTTTTAGTTTCCTGCCTTGATAATCTATCTAATGTTTGTAGAGTGTTGAAGCCCCCTACTATTAATGTGTGGCTATCTAAATGTTTTTGTAGGTTAAGAACTTGTTTTATAAATGTGGGTGATCCAATGTTGAGTGGGCATATGTTTAGAGTAGAGATGTCTTCTTGTTGAATTGAGCCCTTTGTCATTATGTAATGCTCTTCTTTGTTCTTCTTGAGTTTTGTTGGTTTAAAGTCTGGTTTTTGTTTTTGTTTTTTTTGAGCTGGAGTTTTGGAATTTTGCTTTTGTTGCCAAGGCTGGAGTGCAATAGTGTGATCTCGGCTCACTGCAATCTCTGCCTCCTGTGTTCAAGCGATTCTCCTGTCTCAGCTTCCTGAGTAGCTGGGATTACAGGTGTCCACTATCATGGCTACATTTTTGTATGTTTAGTAGAGATGGGGTTTCATCCACCATGTTGGCCAGGCTGGTCTTGAGCTACTGACCTCAGGTGATCCACCCATCTCAGCCTCCCAAAGTGCTAGGATTACAGGTGTGAGCCACCACACCTGGGCTAAAGTCTGTTTTATCTTTGATAAGAATAGTGATTCCTGCTCTTTTTGATTTCTATTTGCATGATAAATCTTTCTTCACCCTTTTACTTTGAGTCTGTGGATGTTGTTATATGTGACATGGATCTCTTGAAGATAGCAGACAGGTGGGTCTTGTCTTTTTATCCAGTTTGCCACTTTCTTCCTTTTAAATGGGAATGTTTAGACAGTTTATATTCAAGGTTAGTATTGATATGTGAGATTTTGATTCTGTCATCATGTTATTGGCTGGTTGTTTTGTAGACTTGATGGTGTAGTTGCCTTATAGTGTCTGCGGGATATGTGCCTAAATGTATCTCTGTGTAGCAGGTATCATTCTTCCATTTTCTTGAAAGAATCTCTTGTCTTGTCAGGCTGGTCTAGTAGTAACAAATTCCCTTAATAACATTTGCTTCTTTGAAAGGGGTTTGGCAGGATACAAAATTTTTGTTGGAATTTCTTTTAAGTTTGTTTAAAGTCTGTGGTATTTTTTTGTTTGTTTGTTTTGAGATGGAGTTACTGGATTCCTTGGATTGGGTTACAACTTTCTCCTGAATCTTGATGAGTTTCCTTGCTATCCGATTTTGAATTCTATTTCTGTCATTTCAATCTGGTTAAGAGCCATTGTTGGGGAGTTAGTGTGCTTGTTTGGAGGTAACAGGACAATCTGAATTTTTTAATTGTCAGAGTCCTTGTATTGATTCTCAGCTGAGAAGGCTAGTGTTCCTTTTTCTTTTTGGATTTGCTTTTGTTTTTATACTGTTTATTGCCTCTGAGGGTTTAACTGGTGTAAATTGAGTGTAGTTAATTGGCTTAATTTCTGAGTGCTTTCAGAGGGCCAAGGCTCTGTACAGGACCTTTATTCGTGGCTAGATTCTTGTCCTGGGTTTCACAGGTGATGTATACTGGCAGAATATTTTTAGTGTCTTAATTTGGGCTGTGATCCAGTAGACGGTGCTTAAGAGTAATGGGTGGCAGATAGGTTATTACTCAGTGGTAGGGCTCCTTTGTATTTCTGTGTGTTCACAACAGTGCTCTGTGGTGAGTGGTGGGAAGAGATGACTCTCTTGCTAGGTTCACTCCTGGGCCTTAGGGGAGCCCTCTCTGATTACTGGCATAGTGCATACATTCCTTTGTTATGCGTTCCAGGCAGTGAGGCTCCCTTGGGCAGAGGTCATGGCTGGCAGAGAGGCTACACCCTTCCCTGTCTGGCCTTGTGGAGAGAGGCATGCTCCACTCCCATGCTGCATCTCACTTGTCTCACAGGTCTCAATTCAGCACTCTTGAGCTGTGTGCTACAACCCTGGGATGTTGGCACTGGGCCCTTATCTCCATCCTTCAGCCCCTTGGGGTCTGGCATTGACTGCTCTGGGAGATCAAAAGTGCTCCCAGGCCACTGTAGAAGCACTCAGGTGGGGCCAGTGGCAAAGCACTCAGGCTGGGCAGTGGAGGCTGTGCTATGCACATGCTCCAGTGGGAGCAGCCAGGCAGGGGCCTTGGGAGGGGCCGGCAGGCAGGAGGCCTGCACAATAGATGTGCCCCTGTCCTATGAGAAAGATGGTATTGCTGTCTCCTGGACCAGTGGTCAGCTGGAGTTAGAGATACTCAGAGTAAGATAGCCCTAGAGGATGGACATCTATGGTCATATTCTACTGCAGCTTCCCTGTATGCATGCCCTTCCCCTGGCTTAATGCTGGAGCTCTGTCTCTGCCTAGTCTCTTGGACGATCCCTTGCCAATTCAAATGTCTGTGGAGATTGTGTGGTCTCTTTTAGGTAGGATCCCAGAGGTCCACAGCAAGAGTAGGCTGCCCTGCCATCACTTCACTCACCCCTTCCCTAAAAGCTGTTCAAGGCCAGGAAGTAGCTGTCATGCTCAGCCAACTTGTGCAGGGTTCTCAGCTTCCTTCCTCTTCAGCTTTGGTGTTTGCATTGTCTATCAACTCTTAGTGTTTTTTCTCTGAAGATGTATTTGAAGTATGTTGATTTATGCATATTTTGGTCTCTCTTGAGTGGCACTTCTGCACTGTATCAAGCCATCTTGTCCTGCATCCTTGAAAATTACTTACATATTTTTGTTTAGAGTCTTCCAGTGAAATTGACCCTCCAGAAAGATGTACCAAGGATATTCTCTTTGCATCCTCCTTGCACAGAATTGAGTCTATGCCTACTCCAGTTTCAGAAGCATGTAGTAGTAGGGTACTGAGTTAATCTGGAAAACTTGCTGGTCTGTGAGAAATCAAACTTTGGGCAACCAAGTTAGGAAGCCAACATCTTGTGGGGATGTAGTGTCGCTGTTACAGGGGAGAGCAGCCACCCTGGCTCCCTATGGGCGGGTGAGATTTAGGAATCTGTTGGATGGCTTTTTGAACCATGGTTGTTATCAGGACTTTGGTAGGGGCAGTCCCTGACTTATATCATTCACTGTATTTGTGGATGGTGAGATGGTATTAAAATAGAGAGTGGTTTCAGTTCATGGCACCATTCTAAAACACTTATCTCTGAGTTTGACTCAGATATCTGGTCAGATATATTGAAGTGTACTTTCTTAGGAAAATGATGAACACATCAATTTATCCCAGTAAATACATACCCAGGGTCTTTGTTTACCCAGCCCTCCCCATACAGCTCTTGTTTGGAGATGTGCAACTGAAAATATGGGATGGATTTGACCATAAAAATGATGTCTAAAATGGCAGTTAGGTGTTGGTGAAAGATAATGTTTCAGGGTCAACTTCCAGTAGAGTGGATCTGCCACTTAAAGAGATTTTTGTAGAATAGCCTGGAGACCATTTTGTTTTTTACTTTCAGTATTCAACCAATTATATTAGATATTCAGCAGTTTATTATAAAATAGGCTTTTTGTTAGATGATTTTGCTTAACTTTAGGCTAATGTGTTCTGGGTACATTTAAGGTAGGCTAAATTAAGCTATGATGTTTGGTGGGTTAGGTGTATTAGATGCATTTTTGACTTACAATATATTCAACTTATAAGTTTATTGGGAGAAAACTTTATTGTAAATTGAGGAGTACCTATATGTACGCGTGTGTGTGTGTGTGTGTGTGTGCGTGTGTGTGTGTGTGTGTGTGTGTGTGTTTAAATTTTATGTGGTATTCTCTGAGTTTAGATCTGTGGTTTGGTGTTTGACATTAGTTTTAGAAAGTTCTCGGCCATTATTAATCTGAATTTCTCCTGCTGTATTCTTTATTTTCCTTTTGGTATTCCAATTGCATACATGTTGTACTTTTGAAATTGTCTCATAGTCCTTGGATGCCTTATATTTTTATTGTTAATTTATTTTTAGGCCAGGTGCATTGGCTCACACCTGTAATACCATCAATTTGAGAGGCTGAGCAGGGCAGATCACTTCAGGTCAGGAGTTTGAGACCAGACTGGCCAACATGGTGAAACCCCATCTCTACTAAAAATGGAAAAATTACCTGGGCATGGTGGTATGTTCCTGTAGTCCCAGCTATTTAGGAAGCTGAGACAGAAGAATTGCTTGAACCCTGGAGAAAGGGGTGGCAGTGAGCTGAGATCACACCACTGCCTTCAAGCCTGGGCAGCAAAGTGAGCCTCCATCTCAAAAAAAAAAAAATATATATATAACTTTATATATCATGTAAAATATTATATAATAATTTTATATATCATATAAAATTATATATATATAATTTTATATATTATATAAAATATTATATATAATTTTTTTCTCTTTTCTCTTTGCATTTCAGCTTGAGAAATTTGTATTGACTTGTCTTCAAGTTCACTCATTTTTCTTTGGCTGTGAGTCTATTGATGGTATTATTAAAGGGATCCTTCAATTTGTTCACTGTTTTTGATTTTTAGCATTTTCTTTTTTGACTGTTAAGAGTGTCCATCTTTCTGCTTACATTATTCATCTTGCATGTTGTTTGCTTTTTCCATTAGAGTTCTTAACATTGCAATCATAGTTATTTAAACTTCTTTATCTCATAATCCCAACATTTGTTTTATGTGAGTGTCATTCTCATGATGGTGCTGTCTCTTTAGGCTGTGTTTTTCCTTGCCTTTGCATGCATTGTAATTTTTTTGTTGAAAGCTGGGTATGTTGTGTTTGGTAGTAGGAACTGACGTCAATCACCTTTGGTGTGAGATTTTATGTCAGTCTGGGTAGGAGTTGGACTGTGCTTAGTGTGTTTTGTAACTGCAGGTATAAAAATCTTTGAATTCTTCTGGTGTCCATTCTTGTCTCTCCTCTTGACTTTGGAGCGTCTCTGTTTATTCAGAGAGAGTCTGTGTCTTAAACTCTTTTCTCTATAATCCACTCTTTTTATACTGGAACCTTGTGGTAGGTTGTGGGAGGTAAAGTTTTCTATAATGTTTTGATTAAGTCTCTTTAAGTGGGTCTGTGTCTTTGGGCTGTGACCTTTGCAGGTGTTTCCATCTCTCCTCCTGTGGTATAGTTCCCCAGTACCTACCCCATGGCTGCAGCACTAATGATATATGTTCTTAGAGCCCTGACCCCTTTTGACCATGTTTTCTTCTCTCTTAGCTGATACAGGAGCTATAGAGAGGGCCAGAGTGGGAGGAATTTTCTTCTCTCAGCTGGGATGAGGCTGTGGCAAAGTCCTTTGTTCCTGGAGAGTAGGTGCTTGTTATGCAGAAGGCTCTGAGTATATTTCACCATCACTCAGAGCCATCACTCAGGGGTCTCTTTCCCCTACCCCTAACCAGGACCACAAACAGTCTTTCTCAGATTCTCAATAGGAGAACATGGTAGGGTTCCTGGAGGGCAAGTTCATGAAAGGGTGAGGCCCATCATAGGTATGGCCCCAGAAGTTTCTGGCCCCTCGTGCTAGCCCACACTGTCTTCCAGCAGTTCATTCAAATTATCATTTAAATATTCCTCTTAGTTTCTGCCTCCCATGACTTCTGCTTCAGGTAAATAAATCTTAGTTTCTAAGATTTTAATTTCCAGAGAACTGTATGCCTCTGGATACATCAGTCTGTTCGTATTTTGAGTGGGTGATTTTCTCTGTGAACCTGTATTCTGATGGGTCCAAGAAAAGCATTGATTTTTACTTTGTCCAGCTTTGACTTATAAGGGAGGAAATCATATATTCGAAACTCTTTACATGTCAGGGCTGAAACTGGAACCACATTTAGGTTTGCAAAGCACATCAGGCAAAATGTTTAGGTCCTAGGATGAGGATGGTCTAGTGGACTGTGTGGGTGTGATGTTAGATTTGGATCTGGCTTGAGGGAGCTCTCACTGACTCGGGAGACAGCCTTATTTGTTAGATGGGAATTACTGAATCCAACAGAGTGTCGTGAAATAACAAATGTGACAGTGAGAGGTGTCACAAGGTCTTTCTGTCAGTGTTAAGACAGCCACACTTCACTTCCCTGGAACCGATGCATCTGGTGTGGCAGAAAGAAGGCTTCAGCTTTCTGTGGCATTTGCTTTCTCAGCTACATTTTCTGCCTCTTCTGACTTGCTTTCTTGTCATGTAGTCAGCCCTACATTTATTAAAAAAGCAGTAGCCTTGTACCAGGATTCTTTCAGGCTCTCTCTCTCTTTAACACACACACACACACACACACACACACACACACACACACACTCTCTCTCTCTCTCTCTCGCTCTCTCTCTCTCTCGCTCTCTCTCTCTCACACACACACACACACTCTCTGTTCAGCATTGACTGGCTTCTGTCCATCAGAAACATGCATTCTGTCAGTTTAAAGGGGAGTTGACAGGAATCATTGTGAAAACACACTTGTTCTGGAATCTGGGCTCGTGGAATTTGCTCCTGCTGGATGTTCCTTGGACCCAGAGTGACGCTAAAGTAAGGCAAGGTCACAAGCAGCCCCACTTCGCCTGACCTTTCCCCACTCCATGCCTGTGGGCCTTGGAGAGCAGCTGCAGAGGACTGGGTGACTTCCAAAGTCAGCTCCTGAGAGCGGGTTGCCAGGGAATTCTCTTGAACAGGGCCGTCCAAGGGATGGACACATTTCCTGGTCCTGAAGCAGAGAAATTAGAAGCAGAAAGAGGCATGGAAAGATGCTCTGCCCAAAAGAAGTACCCTGTCTTCCCCAGCAGTTGAATAACAGTTCCCTTTCATTTGGGTATTTTTTATTTTTAAAAGCTTAATTTAGTTGTTTGTAACAACAAAGTAGAATTTTTCAGAGATTTATAAAAAACAGCAATAACAAACAACAACAAAAAAAACTTCACTGCAGTGTTTGCTTTTCCTGCAGGCCCTCCTGGTGAGGCTGCTCTTTGAAGCACTTAGAGTTTTTCATGACTCTGCTTGGGCCACCTTGGGCCACCTTCCAAAAAGCAATGGCCTTTTAGGCTCCTAGGTGACCCAGTCGCCCCCACCTTCTTCATTTTCCTGATCTGTGTCATTATCCCACTAACTTCTCCTTAAGGCAGGAAAAGGGCTGTGGGATGAGCTCATGGGTATCATTCAGGTGAGCAGCAGCCTCCCTTTGTGTCCAGGTGAGAACATGGGATGGCTCCCTTAAGTGGTTTGGGAACAAAGTGTGGACTCTTTTTCCACTTTTAGGGAACCCTTGCCCAGTTTCCTGGGAAGAGTTTGGATAAGAATAGATCCTAGGGATGCTGATACAATCTGTCTGCAATTGTGGGTCTTACCAGCTCAGTGCTTGACCCAGAAAAAGCCTCCAGGGAAGACAGTGCGGTTCTTTTGCTCCCTCTGCTTTATGCACATGTTCTGAAAATTCCCATTGGCATCTTCTTCCTTTTCAGTCCCTTTGCCTCTTGTGGAGATGAGTTGCTTTTGTGTATTTTTTTGTGATTATTTGTTTAGGGCTTAGGGCTTGTTATTCTCTTGCACTAGGCTGTCACAAGGGCATCGATCACTAATTATTACTGTTATCTTTGGGATCTAGTATTCTTCCCAACACATAGTAAACTCCTGAATACCTCAGTGGCATTGTTTTAATTTAATCCTCACATAATTTAATAGAGACTAGCAATAGCGCTATCACTATTCCCATCTTAGAGATGAAGAAATTAAGACTTTAAACAACTCATCCAAGCCCCCAGCTGGAAATCTAGATCTGAGAGTTTGATTTTTAAGCCCGTGTTTTCACTGGACACCCTATAAATCCTCCTGCTAGGTGAGGGAGTGAGAGAGAAAATGAACACAACATATGATCATATGAGAACTTAACAGAAAGAGAAAGACAAAATATGCCTGAAGGACCAGGAAAAAGGAGGGCTTAAAAATATATTTCAGGCAAGAACTTTCTCGAAGACCATTTCAAATGGCAAGCACCTGCTCTGAAACACTTTTGGTCACACTGCTCACATTCATATTTATTTTGGTGAATCAGAGTTAGAAACTTTGTCTTTTGGCAATCATTGGAATTTTGAAAAAGTTGTATAAGTGGATCTAAAGATTTGATAGCTTATTTCAATGACTTTTTTTTTTTTGACTAAAAATGTGGGTTAACAGTCTATTTCAAATTGATTTGACACTGCATTTGTTAAGTGGTACTTTACCAGCTAGAATTCAGTTTGCTTACTTAGGGGCAGGGTGGGCACTGTCATTTTGTGAGCATGCATGGTATGCCAGGCCCTTCACATTGAAACATGCAAGGACATCTTTGAAGACAGATTGGATCTCCTCCCTTGCTTGACTGTCTCCTTCAGTGCTCAATAAATGGTGGGGGTTGAGAGGTCCAGGAAAAATTCTGACTTCTGCCTTTACTAATCCCAGGCAAATCCTATGATCTTTGCAGGGCACCATTTTCTTCTGAAATGAAGGAAGGTGGAAGGTGGAGGAGGTAAGGTAGATGATCTTTAAGGATTCTTCTGGGTTAAAAGTTCAGAAAGTCTATGACTCCAGATGGCTGTTCTTGTCCCACTTTCACAGTCCTTTCTATTTAGGAACCATGGAAGGGCCAGAGAGGCAAAAGCACTGTTCAGCTAACACCTGCACAGCCTGGCTGACAGGTGGGCCCGGAGAATGAACAGCGTCTGTGTGCGCTGGCCAAGTGCTGAGCCTGCAGCCTGCAGCTGGCCCTCTTGGCTTCTGTCGACCCCTTGGCTGCCTGAGTCTCCGGCAACTGTTCAATCATTTGCTTTTTCTCCTCCGATGAGACAGTCAAGGGTGCTGGGGGGCTTGTTACATTGGGAATTCTGCCACATTTACAAATGCCTTGCAACCCCGCACTGAGTGACAGATTTATTTGACAATTTTTGATAAGTGGGTTGTTTGTGACTCGCTGACAGAGGGAATTATTTGTAATTCCAACTTGAAAGGCTGGCCATCTGAGAGCCATGACTAAGCGAGCGTATGTATTAAAAGGTCATTCATAGTTGCTTAACATCTTGTCATATATCATCTTCTGATCTCTCTGTTTTTATTGTTTTGATCTCAAAAAGAAACTTTTAAACATGTGAGATGGGGAAATTGGGAAGTGACAGAACTATTTATGGTCCCTGTAAGCAGCTGACCTACTTCAGTGACAAATGTTATAAACATGTTGTGTTAAAAACCCAATCCTTTGCTCTCAATTCTAATTACTTGGAATTGACTGAACTTAAGAAACCCTGGATTTTGTTTCCTGCTGAGATTTGGTAATGGTGACATTCTGACTTGGCAGAGTGAGAGCCACTCTGCTGAGTCATGGTCCTCTTAACTGCATCCAGGTCTCTACAAATCTAAGAACTAGAATTTGGTCACTTTGCAGGTGTCTGGAACTGTTCCCACTGCCTATTGCTAAGTTAGGAGACCGACCATAAGCTTTTTGCTTTAAAGAAATGCAAAGCATGTTCTTGTCTCCTACCAGGGTCCTGCTTCTGAAAATTTAGTTGTTTCATGTCCAGTACTGTTAAAGATTGATTCTGAGGCTAGCTGATCAGCTGAGCTCTAAGCAGTTTATGAATTTTTCTCATTTAATCCCCAAAATACCCTTTGGAGATAATTGCTATTACTGGTCCTATTTTCAGGTGAAGGCTGATTAGCTAACTTGGCTTAAGTCATTCAGCTAGTAAACAACAGAGCCAAGATATAAAGCCTGGGAGGTCTGAGGCCAGGACTAGTGTTATTATCCATGATTCATTCTAAGTTAAAATGACTCTAGTTCTTGGCCACTTACACCAGGAAGCCACGTGGGGGATGTGTACAACGGGCCATGATTAGCAGAGAGGCAACATGTGGTAAAGACCATCAGAGGGAAGAAGAGAACGACCCAGAGCAGCTTCTTCCAAGGTACTGGGAGACCAACCAAGCAACCTACCGACCTAAAAAATCAGGGTGAACTCACCAAGACACAGCATATTTTTTTGTAGACAAAGTACATTACTTTTGGGGTACAAAGACCCCCAAAGAATATGAATATATTGTTCCTAAGAAGAATGGATAAAGGGAAAGAATAAGATTTCAGAGGTGGAAGCGAGGCTATAGACTAAGAACAAAGCTGTGGGCTGGGCGCAGTGGCTCACGCCTATAATCCCAGCACTTTGGGAGGCAAAGGTGGGCAGATCACTTGAGGTCAGGAGTTCAAGACCAGCCTGGCCAATGTGGTGAAATCCCGTTTCTACTAAAAATATGAAAATTAGCCAGGTGTGGTGACAGGTGTCTATAATCTCAGCTACTCAGGAGGCTGAGGTGGGAGAATCACTTGAACCTGGGAGGTGGAGGCTGCAGTGAGCCAAGATCGTGCCACTGCACTCCAGCGTGGGTGACAGAGTAAGACTCTGTCTTTAAAAAAAAAAAAAAGAAAATGAACAAAGCTGTGGGGGGCCATTGACGTCAATGGCTGATTCTTTTCCCCTGAAAGATAGAAACTTCTATTGAAATATATTTTCAAAGGCCTCAAACAGTGGCTGAGAAGAGAAACATGGAAAGGTAATGATGACAAATAAATCAATTAGCACATCAGTTCATGGATTTACCAAACACAGCTAAAGCAGAATGCCATGTTTGTAAACTTGCTTAAAATTTAAACTATTTTAAAAACACACAAAAGAGGAGGAAAAAATAGAATGTTTATCAGATAGAATTATGTGTCATTGTAAGGAAAATGTTTTTTGTAATTAAACCAGGCTTGTTTAATTAATTAAACCAGGAGAAAGAAGAATTCTGCAATTTCTTATGTTATTTTTCACTTAGTGATGTCATGGACATCTGTTCAGTTTAGTACTTACAGATGTAGCTGTTTCCTTTTAACTGCTTTTTGATATTCTACAATGTGGATATGTAGTTATTTTGTTACCTGTTTACCACTTGACCATTGAGGTTGTTTACTTTGCTGGTACAACCAATGTTGCAAAGAACATTCTTTTTTTTCTTTTAAATTTTACTAAGTTCTGGAATACATGTGCAGAAGGTGCAGGTTTGTTACATCGGTCGACATGTGCCATGGTGATTTGCTGCTCCCATCACCCGTCATCCAGGTTTCAAGCCCTGCCTGCGTTAGGTATTTGTCCTAATGCTCTCCCTCCCCTTGTCCCCAACTCCCCGACAGGCCCCGATGTGTGATGTTCCCCTCCCTGTGTTCATGTGTTCTCATTGGCAAAGAAAATTCTTAGTGCATGCCTCCAGGGGTGGCCATTGCCCTTGGAAAGACCCTGCTGTGGGAACAGAGCTGATTGATGTTCCAGCTGCCACACCTCTGGGTCCATTACAGCCAGGCCACACTTCTACCATGCTGTTCTCAGCCAGTGACAGCATGGCAGGGATACTGTAACTGGGCCTGGTATGTGATTCCAGGGCAACTTTGGCTGGGCTACTCCCCAGTGACCTGGTTTAAATTTGCTCAGAACTGCTCTCTGCTCTAAAGTACTTCCTACTTAATCATTCCTTCCCTCTCTTACAGATATCACAACTTCTTCATAGTCTGAAGGGTCTTCCTGCTTTCTTTTGCTCCTTTTCCCTTTATTCTTCGTAGATATTTCTCACAATAAATCGTGTGTGTCCAGTCTTGTCTTGGCACCTACTTCTCAGAGGGCTTGCACTGAGCTATCCCCTGAACATGTTGGTCAGCATTTCTCTATAATAAAACTTGGAGAAATAAAGTTTTGGGGCCATAAAGTATATATGCATATCTGTCCACATGTTTCCTTAACTTTATGTGTGTGTGTGTGTGTGTGCGTGTGTGTGTATAAGGTTATATATATGTATGTATACATCTTTGTGCTCTACCTTGACCTTGTTGATTCCTAGAACTGTCACTCAGCTGATGTCCTGGAGTCTCCCCTTTTAAACTCATCCTGGGGATTCCCTTTCCCTCTCTCCTGTTGGCTCCCATGTTTTCCTAATTTCTTGTGTTTGTTTCTAAGAAAAACGAGAGCAAGGGAGGTAAACTCTTTGAAACCTTGAATATTTGAAATTGTCTTTAACTGTACATTTGATAGTTGCTTTTTGTGCATAATTATCCCCCGCCCCAAATGTGAAGTAGCTAAAAGTAACAAGCATTTATTATTTTCTAGTTTCTGTGATGAGGAATCTGGCTGTGTTCTCTGGTTGAGTGTCGCACAGGCTGCGGTCAAAGAGTCGGCAAGGGCTGCAGTCATCTCGAGACTGGATTGAGGGAGGATCTGCTTCCAAGCTCATTCGTGGCAGTTTTCAGGATTCAGTTCTTCATAGGTTGTTGGTATGAGGGCTTTAGTTTCTCACTGGCTGTTAGTTGGAGGTCACGCTCAGTTCCTTGCCACATGGGCCTCTCCACAGGGCAGTGAACAACATGGCAGCTAGCTTCTATCGAAGTGAGCAAGTGAGAAGAAAAGAGAAGACCAGCAAGAGGAAGTCAGAGCCTTTTTGTAGCCTAATCTCAGAAATTACAGTACAACACTTTTGCTGTCCCCAGTTTATTAGAAGTGAGTCACTAGATGTCACAATAAGCCTGGGCTGCCATAACAAAACACCATATACTGGGAGGCTTAAATAACAGATTTTATTTACTCAAAGTTCTGGAGGCTGGAAGTCTGAGATCAGGGTGTCAGCATGGTCGGGCTCTGGTCTGGGCTGTCTTCCTGGCTTGCAGACAGCTGCCTTCTTGCTGTGTTCGCACATGGTGAAGAGAGGGAGAGAATTCTCTAGTGTTTCTTAAGGGATTTAATCCTATCAGATCAGGGTCCTTTATGACTTCATTTAAACTTAATTACTTTTTTTTTTGAGATGGAGTCTTGCCCTATCTCCCAGGTTGGAGTGCAGTGGTACAATCTTGGCTCACTACAACCTCCGCCTCCCAGGCTCCCAGCAACTCTCCTGCCTCAGCCTCCCGAGTAGCTGGGACTAGAGGCGTGGTGACACCCCGCTATTTTTTGTAATTTTTAGTAGAGACAGGGTTTTGCCGTGTTGGCCAGGCTGGTCTTGAACTAGTGACCTCAGGTCATCTACCCACCTCAGCTTCCGGAAGTGCTGGGATTACAGGCATGAGCCATGGTACCTGGCATAAACCTAATACTTCTTACTCCAAATATAGCCACATTGAAGACTTAGAGCTTTAACATGACACACTTCTATCCATTCAAGGGAAAGAGATTATACATGGTCATGAATTCCAGGAGGCAAAGAATAACAAAGGCCATTTCAGAGGATGCCCACCACCACTTGAATATAAAATTCTGGATAGAAAAACTTTTTTAGATTTCATTGTTGCTATTGATAAATCCAATGCCATGCTGACTTTAATCTTTCATATGTGACCATCTTTTTCTCTTTTGGAAATTTCTTTGTCCACAAAGTTCTGAAAATTTATGGTGATACACTTTGATGTGGGTCTATTTTCTTCCATTTTACTGGATACTTAGGGAACATTTTCCATGTGGAAACTCATATTTCTATGTTCTGGGAAATTTCCTGAATAATTATTCAGGAAATACTTGATTATTTTCTCTCCTCTGAATAGATAAATTTTCTTATTTTTTGTCTATATTTTTTACCTTTTTGTTTTGTTTTTTATTTTTATTTTTCAAATGTTTTATTGATTTTTAAAATTTCTGCCTTTTTTTTTTTTTTTTTTTTTTTGAGACGGAGTTTTGCTCTTGTTGCCTGGGCTGGAGTGCAATGGTGTGATCTCGGCTCACTGCAACCTCCGCCTCCTGGGTTCAAGCAATTCTCCTGCCTCAGCCTCCTGAGTAGCTGGGATTACAGGCACCCACCACCACACCTAGCTATTTTTTTTTTTTTTTTTTGTATTTTTACTAGAGACAGGATTTTACCATGTTGGCCAGGCTGGTCTTGAACTCCTGACCACAGGTAATCCACCTGCCTCGGCCTCCCATAGTGCTAGGATTACAGGCATGAGTCACCATGTCCAGCCCC
>CAUYQU010032790.1:0-90556 GCA_963574635.1 Cheracebus regulus | reverse complement strand
GGGCGGGGGGGCGGGGCGGGGCGGGGCGGTGGGGGGCGGCCGGGCCGGGGGGGGGTGGTGTTGGGTGGCCGGGCCGGGGGGGGCGGGGTGGCCGGGCCGGGGGGGGTCTGTGCGGTGGGGACGGGCCGGGGCGGGGCTGGCCCTGAGCATCGCGGTGGCAGCCGTAGCTGAAGTGGGCCGAGGGAACGCAGGCCAGGACAGGGACAGGGACAGACCCCACGCCAGCCATGCCACAGGAAGGCCGGGGACACTGGGCTCTGCCAGGCCACCAAATCTCGGGGACAGGGGTTAGGACGCAGGAGGGACAGGGGGGACACCAGCTAGGGGCAGCGGGAGGGGCGGCGTGGGTGGAAGGAGGAAGGGCCGTGCGAGGCCCAGGAAAAGCGGACAGTGCTGGGGAGACAAGGCCCAGGAGGGCGGAAGCGCATGCTGGAGAGCAGAGCGAGGAGAGGGCCCCGAGCCTGGCCCTGCGCCCGGGGTGGGCGGTCCTTCAGCCGAATCACCGCGCAGTGTGGATTCCTTGCATGGAAAACAGAAAACCCTGCAGGTACAGGAGGAAAAGCAGAACCCCCACCCCCGCCCACAGGCCATCAGTGCTGGAGGGGAAAGTTCCTCCCTGTGCGTCCTGGGCACAGACAGCAAAGTGCACGCCCAGGCCACCTCCCTGGGCACCACCTCCCCGGGCAGTGGCTGCAGGGGAATGAATGACCCGGGCCAGGCTCTGCAGCCCGGTCTCACCTCTGCACGCAGCTCCCAAGGGGCCCCAGAAGGCTGGTCACATAAAAGCAGCGCAGGGCAGGCCGCACCACGCGGCGTCCTGAGCCTGCTGAGCCATGGCCGTCACAGCAAGGCCTGGTGCCGAGTCTCCTGCCCCCCGCCCCTCGGACGGCAGGGTCCTCGGCACCCAGGTGAGCCCGGGCGGTGCCCGTAGCCCCTGTTTGCAGAGGGCGGCAGGACCTGGGGAGGGCCTGCGGATTGGGTGAGCCCCCCGGCCTGTCGGCCCCCGGAGACCGTCTGCAGCCCAGAGAGCCCGAGCCCAGCCAGGTGCTGGCAGCTCCTCACTCCTCGGCCCCTGCGTCCCCTCAGCGGAGGCTCCAGCCGCTCTCAGCAAAGGAACCCCAAGAGCGGGTCCAGCCGCTCTGACGCTGCAAGCTGGGCCAGCGCTGGCCAACAGTGCCCCCTGGTGGCTGCGGCCGCCTCTGCCGCCAGGGTCCACCCCAGCCCGCGGCGGACACCGGCAGTGGACTCCAGCGGGCCCAGGCCGACCTGCAGGAGCTGAGGAGGCCGGGTCTGCAGCCACGTGCTGTGGGTCTGTCGTGGGCCCGTGGCCAGCCCTGCATCCTGGGTCCTGCTCCAGGGCTGCTGCAGCCTCTCTGAGTCTCAGCCATAGACGGAGCTGGACCCAAACAGATGGGCCATGGAAGGCTTCCCGGAGGAGGTGAGGCCCAGCTGGGGCTGTGAGGCAGTGATGGCGCTGTCCAAGCCCAGGTGAGATAGGGGAGGACCCAGCCGCCTGCAGTGAAGGAATCAGGACCTATCAGCCAAGAGGGGGCTCAGCCCGGGTGGAGAGGGAAGGCAGGGCTGAGAAAGGGGCGGGATCAGAGGGACACAGGCCCCAGCTGCCCGACCCTCTTGCTACCATGTGACCTAGCAAGTTGTGTGACCGCTCTGGGACTTGATGAAAGGACGCAGGGGAAGACAAAACGGTCCTCTCCATGGCTCTGCCACAGGGGCTGAGTCACAGCACAGTCCTGGGTACCATGCCTGGCATACAGACGGCGCCCAATAAAGAGTGGCTCTTGTAACTGACGGACTCTTTCCTAAGGAGGAGCCCCCCTCGTGGGGTGAGCCAGGCACAGGCAGCTTTGGTAGACCAGCCTAGCGCCTTTGGGAACGGGCTTTGGGAGGTCAGAGGCTCAGCAGACGGAGAGGCCCCCAGGGTAGGAGGCGCAGGACGGTCAGAATGAGGGACCCGAGTCCCCTCTGCGGGGACTAGGCAGGAGGGAAGCCAGTGTGATGTCCGGAGCTCGTCCCAGGGTCTGGACTTACAACAGGGGGTCTTAAACTTCACTTTCTTGTTGAAAGTCTCCCTATGCGGGTGGGTGGAAGCACCTGTGAAACCCAAAGCCTGGAATTCCGCTCCGGGTGATGCCCACGTCCCTGCCTGGTTCTGCCGAGTGCCCAGGGGTGCAGTCAGATGTGAGCCTGGGGGAAGCTGCCTAGGGGCTCGGGGACCCTGCAGACTTTCTGCAAATCTCAAGCTATTCCAAGATAAAAGGCCTATATTTAGAAAACATCACCCCCGCCCCCCCCCCCACCCGCCACCAGCCCGGCAGCCTTCAGTGTCCCTGGGTGCACCTGTGCCTCCGCGGAGCACCCACAGCCCGGGAACCCGGTGGCTCCTCCTTTCACCCTCACTGCCACGCCGGCACCCCCGCCCGCAGCAGCCCCCGCCCTCCACTCTTGCCTCTCCGTCTGCTCTGGGCCCGCACCCCTCTTTCCGCCCACCCGCAGCAGACTCGAACCCCAGCCGACGTCGGGCCAGGGCCTGGCTTATCCCGCATCGCCGCTCTCCCCAGCGCTGGCGCTGCAGAGTATTTAATACATGTTTAATAGCAACAATAAAAGAGCAGCTTGGCACGACTGAAGATTTTTGTTCAGGGACTTGGGGCTGTGCTCCGGGCCAGAAACCAAGTGCGTCCTGGCGGAGCGGCAGTGAGGCCGGGGCCGAGGGGGCCATTCCCAGCCCCTTCTTAGCTCGGGGAAGGGACAGGGAAGCGGAACAAACCTACCCTGGCTCTTCGCCCCTCCTGCAGCAGCGCTCCCTGCAGCGCCACAGGGACCCTGGCCTGGGAGAGAGCTGGCCCCTCCCTGACTCAGCCAGGGCCCAAGGAGCTGGCAGGGGATGATCATGTGGCACAGTGGCACGGCAGGGAGAGGAGGGCCGGCCCCCGGCCCCCGGGACACCAGGCTTAGCAGAGGTGCCGGTGGGGGCATGTTGGCCCCTGTCCCACACACCCTGCCCCGCCCAGCATGTCCCCCGGCGTCCGGGGAGCAGGGAGCTACCGGGCCTGGTGAGCTTCGGGTCCAGAGAGGGCTCAGGTCCTGGGCGGCCCGGAGGTGGGAGTCTGGAGGCAGCCCTGAGACCACCAGGTAGCTGGGGTGCCAGAGCCCTGTGGTCCCCGAGGGCGAGGCCTACAACAGGCCTGGGGCCGGGTCTTGACATATGGCCCCAGGAGCCCGGGAAGGGGCCGGCAGGGAGGTCGCGCACCAGCTGAGGCTGAAGCTGAAGACGTGGCGGGGATGAGGCCCCCGGGAACCCACTCGCCACCCACCCCATGGGCAGGAGGAAACCCCAGGCAAGAGGCACCGAAGAAACGCACCAGCCACAGCAGGAAGAGAAAACAACCAGACGGGGCTCCTGAGGGCAGTGAGGTCCGCAGGGAAAGGACCTGCAAAGGAGTTTCTCAGGGGAAATGGCTCAAAGTAAACGCAAATCAAAAGGAGAATTCTGCACAAGGATGAGGACAGGCGGCGCCTGGCTGTGCACCCCTAAAGGCAGGGGCCGATAAAACTCAGGCGTCACAGGGGCCCCGTGGAAGGTCGGACGGACGTGGAAGCAAGTCGGGGGCTCCAGCATCGCGGCCACCGGATCCCCGAAGGCGACGGCAGGAGAGAGGCAGCCACCGAATGGGGAACGTCGTCGACACTTGGAGCTACCGACGGCGAGGTGCGGAAGACCTCAGGAGAGCTGCGGATGCCGGGGGAGGGGCCGGCCTCAAGCTTTCCCCTGGGAATTTCTAAATAATTCAGGTACGACGAGGAGTGCATGCTTTTGGGTGGACACACACACACACACACACACACACACACACAGGTAAGTGGAAAAGGAAAATGGCGGGGTGCAGCGGCTCGAGCCTGTAAACCCAGCATTTTGGGAGGCCGAGGCGGGAGGATTGCTGGAGGCTAGGAGTTCAAGACCAGCCTGGGCAACAACGTAAGACCTCGTTTTTACCAAAAATACAATGACTATCAGGGCGTGGTGGTATGAATCTGTAGTTTCAGTTACTTGGGAGGCCGAGGCTGCCGTGAGCCGTGTTTGTGCACTCCAGCCTAGGTGACAGAGTGAGACCCCGTCTCAATGAGGAATCACACATGTGCCACCTTCTCATGATCCACAGCAGACGTCAGAGGCCACAAGGTAACGCGTCCCACCTGCAGGGAGACCACATCCTGGAATCACAGATCCAGCCCCCGTGCCCACGTCAGCATGAAGGCGGCATTCACAGATAAGCGAGTTTCTGAGCAAGGACCCCCCTGCACGCCTCGCTGGAAGAAAACGCTCAGGAAAGGGCAAGAAGCACAGGTCCCCCCACCCCCACGGAGGCACAGAACCCAATTCATTTCTCGTCTTTCCCGGAGCAAACGCAAAGTCCCGTGCAGCTATGACACCAAGTGCCCCGCTCACAGATGAAAGCCAACAGCGACGTGTGACAGCCAGTGTGCTGTGCCCGGCTCTTCTCACTAAACATGCAACACAAAGCCATTTCTCTAGCGCTATACGAAAAGCTTTCTCGTTGCGTTTACAGCTGCGTGGAGTTCAACAGCGTGAAAGCACCGTGATTGATGTCATCAGTCGCCTGTTGGTGGACATGTGGGTTGCTCCTAGTAATTAACTTTTACTAATCACGCTGCAATGGACATCCTGATTCTACGTGATTTCTCATGTGTGAGTAGATCTGTAAGCTAAACAAATACAAATTGCTCACCAAAATGATCTAGATAGAAGACATTCAAAACAAACTCAGCAAAACCTAGAAGGTTGAGGGCAGAAAGAGGAAAAAGTAACAAAGAGTCTGAAAGGTCTCCTTAGTGGGAGGAAAGTCGTGGATGGAAACGCGGGTGTGTAAATGTCCCACCCCATGGTGGGGTGAGACGCCGGGTGAGGACTTAGTGCGGAGGTAAAGTGAACAATCTGCTTCCAATCCACAGCAAAAAGCAGCAACAAACTCCCCTGAAAGGGAACCTACATTCTAAGGGAAGAAATAACAATCGAGTTTTCAAGTAAAAATGTAACCACTGGAAAAATTATAGTAGACAGACAATAATTGGATCAAACTGCAAAAACAAGTCAGTACAATGAGTAATAAGGGCAAAAATGCAGAAAACAATGGAATCAAAGCTGTCAGTCATTGCAGTAATGCCAAGGGACAGTCTTCTCCCCGTACGGAGCACAACTCTCAGTTTTGATGAAAAGCAAAACCATGCACCTGCAGCACAGGAGAAGCAAAGAAATCTGAGGAGGGAGCGTGGAAGACAGGAGGGGACGGCTTAGAGTGTGAGCAGAGAACAGGTCCGCAGCCATAGAACACACCAAAAAAGTCTGCTAACCAAAACACTGGTAGGCCGGGCGCGGTGGCTCAGACCTGGAATCCCAGCACTTTGGGAGGCCGAGGTGGGCGAATCACTGAAGTCACGAGTTTCAGACCAGCCTGGCCAGCATGGTGAAACTCCGCCTCCGATAAATTACAAAAATTAGCCAGCCGTGGCGGCTGCTGCCTGTAGTCTCAGCCGCTCAGGAGGCTGTGGCAGGAGAATTGCTTGAACTAGAAAGTCGGAGGTTGTGGTGAGCCTGAGATTGCGCCATGGCACTCCAGCCTGGCCACAGAGTGAGACTCTGTCTCAAAGAACAACTAACAAACAAACAAAAACTGGTAAGTTAGAAATAAATGTTAACTATTTCATACGCAAACGTTCCTAAACAGAAGCTCTAAGAGAGCAAGAGGGTGCGTGATGACCTGATGAGTTCCACGCTCTGGATCCAAAGTGCCACCAGTAGCCCCATGATGACCAGTGAGGGGTCCAGACCCGCAGGGCCTCGCTGTGGATCAGCTCCAGCTGGACTGCTCCTGGAAGCCAGGGAGTCACCAGCGGCTCCCTGCATGGACCTCTTCGTCTTTGTTTCTCTAACAGCGGCAGTTCCCTGCCATGGGCTTCCGGAAGGATCTCGTGAGTCACTCTGTAAGGCACATGGCACAGAACCATGTGAGCTATCAGAAAAGCAAGGGGCCTTCCTAAACCTGCTGTTGCAGGAGACTTCCCTGCTCCCACTCCACTGTGTTGATGGTCTGGTGTGTGATGAGGAGGACGGTAATAGACACATAGATAAGTCTCATTAAGCAGCCACTAAACTTGATCTGACAGATTTATGAGGCATGAGTATCCATCACACCAACCAGCACGCCAGGTTTGCAGGTTAATATCCTTCACAAAGAAACAGCAAGTCTGTTCGCAAAAACTATTGACAAAAATTGGTTATGTGCTTGCCTGCAAATAAAACCTTTTAAAACAATTAAAAATCAAACTTGAAACGTTGCTGGTCATACGATCTGATCACAAAACAGTAAAAGTGGAAATAATAATAAGATGACTAAAGTGCCTGACAAATCAGAAATTCACTTACAAATAATTCTAACATCAAAGAGTTAATAAAGGAATTGACAAAGAATCTGGAAAGCTTTGATAAGGAGAGTATTTTATGTCCAAACGAATTGCATATGGAAAAGCTCTGTTAACAACAATGCATTGACTTAAGGTGGCTTCATTATTTTAGAAAGAAAACAAAGATAAAGGAATTTGTACTCTGCTGAACATTAGGAAAATAACAAAATGAATATAAAAACATTAGAGGGAATGAATTTAATAAACATAAAAGCTAAACACAATATAGTAAGCAAAACAAGTAGAAAGTATGGCTTATTTCAAATTTGATTCTTTGAAGTTAAACCTTCATAAGTTAATTATGGGGAGGGGAGGATGAGGAATGAGAATGGGAAAGAATTACGTATAAGGGAAAAATGAAGATAATTATAAGCTAATTATATAGCTAACTATGGCAGCATATGTGGATATTTAGAATAAAAGAACATTTCTTAGAAGTATTTTTTTAGCTTTTTGTAAATTATTTTATCTTTTCTGAATACCATTAAGGTTTTGTTTTTTTTATGGTGTGTCTGACAGTGTACTGAATTTGACTGTGATGTGTCTAAGTGGATCTTTTTCTATTTACTATATTTTTTTGTGGCTTTATAAAATTTCTCAAATTTTGAGCTTTATTTCTTTTATGGCTTTGGGAAATTCTTAGCCAATATATTATCAAAGGATATGTCCAAGTGTTTCCTCTTCTGTCCTTCTGAAAATCCAGGTATGCAGAAATAAGACTTTTAATGGTTCCCCACATGTCTCTTACTTTCTTTTTATTAATTTTACATCATTTTTACTTGGTGATTTAATCTAAATGTTTTAAATTTTTTTAAACTCAAAGCTATGTTGAGTATATTAATATTCTTTTCTGCATTGTTTAAAATACTATTGAACTATTGAATTCTTAGTTTTCATTTTTTTGTCAGTAGTAGAATTTTCATTTTGTTCTTTCTTGTAGATTTCAGTTCTCTGGTAAAATTATGCCCCATTTTAATCTAAAAAACTTTAAATATCTAAACCTTTTAATCTAAGAAACTTTAAATATATGAATCCCGGCTGTTAAGTGAATCTTCACTATCCCGTGCATGTGCTCCTGGGTCTCTCATCACTCAGGTTTTGCTCACCTGGTGTTAGTTTCCTCATGCTTGAACATTTTTGATTGAATTCTACTCATTGTGTATACAATTTCGAGAGACTTTTACATTATTATTATTTTAGTTATCCTTTATTTTCAATCTAGCAGATAGATAATTCTTTTTATCTAGCAGTTAGGGCACAGGAAGTTGCCCCTGATTCAGTCATTTTCAGTTCGTCCTTATCCTAGATATGCAGCCTTATTAGGGAGTCTTCAACGAAAGCTCGAGGTGTTTACCAGATCATTTCCCTCGGTGGGCTCTCAGGAGAATGACAGCACAGACTTCAGCCTGTTAGCCATTGTTTTCTGCTTGCTTTATTACCGTCTCACCACATGCACGCAGTTCAGGATTCAGACAATGAATGAAAGGAGAACACTGTACAGAATGTTTGGCTGTCTGTATTGTTCCATTGTTTTGTTTTGTTTATGTTTTTGAAATAGGTTCTGCTCTGTCACCGAGGCTAGTGTGCAGTCGTGCAATCCTGGCTCACTGCAGTGTGGACCTCCTGGGCTGATGTGATCCTCCCACCTCAGCCTCCTGAGTAGCAGAAACCACACAGCATGTGGCCTTTTGCAATTGGCTTCTTTCACTTAAAAAAATGTTTTCAAGGTTCACCCATGATGTAACGTGTATCCGTACTTCATTTTTTATGACCAAATAACAGTTCAGTCTATGGATAGGCCACATTTTATTTATTCATTCGTCACTGGGTGGGAGTTCGGGTTGTCTTTGCTTTGGGGCTACTGTGAATAACGCTGCCATGAACATTTGTGTGCAAGTTTTCGCATGGACATGTTTTGTTTGCTTGTTTGCTTGTTTGTTTTTGTTTTGTTTTGCTTGCTTTTGGGTAGATACCTTGGCATGGAATTGCCGGGGCATTATGCTTAACCTTTTCAGAAACCGCCTGTTTTCCAAAGCAGTTGCACTCTTTCAAACTTCCAGCCGTGCTCCGAGGTTCCGATTTCTCCACATCCTTGGCTTATCTGTCTGATCACAGGAATCATAATGACTGCAAGGCGGTATCTCATTGCCGCTTTGCTTTACACTTTTCTCATGGCTAGCAATGTGAACATCTTTTTATGTGTGCATTGGCCATTGATATGTCTTCTTTTGAATGAATGTCTATTTATATCCTTTGCCCAGTTTTAATTGAATTATATGTCTTTTTAATGATTGAGTTCTGTGTTCTTTATGTATTCGAGACACAAGTCCCTCATCAGAGATATGACTGGAAAACATTGTGTCCCATTGTGTAGGTGTCTTTTCACTTACTTGGTGACATCCTTTAAAGCAGCCGTTTTAAATTGTGATGAAGTTCAATTAATTTTTGTTTTGATTTGCTGCTTGTGCCTTACATGTTACATCTAAAAACATCCTTGCTCACAGAAATTTACAGCGATGCTTTCTCCAAGAGGTTTAGAATTTCTGCTCTTATATTTTGTTTTATTATATTTTAGCTAATTTTAATATGGTGGGAGGTTTGTATTCAAATTTATTTTTCCATGTGGATATACAGCTGACTCGGCGCCGTCTACTGAAAAGACTGTTCTTTTCTGCCATTGAACTATCTTGGCACTGTTGTTGAGAATCATTTAACCATAAATATGAGTGGCTATTTTTGGGCTCTCAATTCTGTTGCATTGATCTTTATATCTACACTATGCCAATGCCAAGCAGAAGTGATTACTGGAGGTTTGTAGTAAGTTTTGAAATTGAGAAGTGTGTGTCCTTTAACTTTATTCTTTTTCAGAATGGTTTTGGTTATTCTGGGTACTTTGAGTAGCCATATAAATTTTAGGATGAGTTTGTCATTTCTGCAAGGAATTCATCTGGGATTTTTGAAGTAATTGCGTTGAATCTTTAGATCAAATTGGAAGGTATTGCCATCGTAAAAAGAGAAAGTCTTCTAATCCCTGAATACATGGAATCTTTCCATTTATTTAGGTGAAAAATTTTTTCAACGTGTCTTTCTTTTTAGTTTTCCTAGATATCAGCTGGGTATTTCTTTTGTTAAATTTATTTGTAAGTATTTTATTTTTGATGGCATTGTAAATAAAATAATTTATTATTTTCATTTTTGGATTGTTCATTACAACTATGTAGACATTTAACTGAGTTTTGCATATTGATCTTGTACCCCGCAATCTTGTTAAACTCATTTCTTAGTTTAAACAATTTTTTAATGGATTCCTAAGAATTTTCTCTATATAAAATCATGTCATCTGCACACAGAAATAGTATTCTTTTAACTTTCCAATCTGGATGCTTTTATTTCATTTTATTGTCTTATTTCCATGGCTAGAATTCCAGGACAATATTAAACAGAAATGGTGAGAATAGGCAGTGTCGTCTTGCTCAGTTTCTCACCATTATGATTTCTTTGTAGAAGCACTTTATCAGACTGAAGACGTTCTCTGCTATTATGGCTTTGTGGCATGCTTTAACCATGCAGGGGTGTTGAATTCTGTTAACTCAATTTGATAAGTGGATGCTTTTTCCTCCATCCATTAAAGTGATTGTGTGGATTTTTTTCTTTTATTTAATTGACATGGCACCATATTGTATTAATAGATTTTTTAAATGTTAGACCAACTGTGCATGGCTGGGACAAATAATGCTAGGTCTTGTCATAAAATCCTTTTATTGTGTTGCTGGATTTGTCTTGCTAGTATTTTCTGGAGGAGTTTCGTATCTATATTCATTAAAGATGTTGCTCTGTAGTTTTCTTGTGATGCCTGCTTTGGGTAACAGGGTAATACTGGCCTCATAATGATTTGGGAAGTATATCCTTCTCATCTATTTTGTGGAGGCATTTGTGAAGAATTACTATTAATTTTTCCTTAAGTGTTTGGTAGAATTCACCAGTCAAGCCATCTGGGTCTAGGCTTTTCTGGGTAGATAGTTTTCAGATTACTAATACAATTCATTCACTTGTTATAGGTCTATTCATATTTTCTTTCTTCTAAGTCATTCAGGAGTTTCTGTCTTTCTATAACTTTTTCCAATTCAACTAACTTTCCTCATTTGTTGGCACATTGTGTTTGTAGGATTCCATTATACTTCTTTTTATTTCTATAGGGTTAGCAATAGTGTCCCTTCTTGCACTCTTAATTTTAGTAATTTGAGTCTTCTTTCTTTTTGCTTCACCAATTTAACTAATGATTAGTCAATTTTGTTGATCTTTACAAAGAACCAACCTTTGGTTTCATTAATTTTTCTCGATTTTTCTATTCTCTGTTTCATTACTTTCAGGTCTAATCTTCACTATTTTCTTCTTTCCACTTGCACTGATTAATCTGCTCTTCTTTTTCTAGTGTTTTAAAACAGAAGTTTAGTTTATTGATTTGAGATTTTTCTTTCTCTCGTTTTGACGCAGGGTTTCACAGGCATGGATTTCCTTCTAAGCACAGCACGTCCTGTGGGTCTGGAATCTGCATCTGCCTTTCCATTCAACTCCACATCTTCTAATTTCCTTTATGACTTCTTCTTTGACCCACTGGCTATTTTGAATGTGTTATTATTTTTCACACATTTATGGATTTCCCCAATGTCTTCTGTCATTGTTTTTGAATTCCACTCCATCATGGTGAGAGAAAATACTTTGTATAATGCCAATCATCTTACATAGCTTATCTTATGGCCTGGTATGTGGTCCATCCTGCTGATCATTTCATGTGCACGTGAGAAGAACGTGTCTTCTACTAGCACTGGGTGGAGGGTTTCCCAATGTCTGGCAGGTCTAGTGGTTTGCAGTGTTTTTTCAAGGCTTCTGTTTCTTTGCTGATCGTCTGCCTAGTTGTCCTATACAGTATTTAAAGTGGGGTGTTAAGTTCTCCAATGACTGTTGTTCAATTATCTAACTTTCAACTCTGGTTTTGCTGCATGTATTTTGGGAATCTATTGTGAGTTTTTTGTATGTTTATAATTGTTATATCTCCTTGTTGGATTAACCTTTGTCTTTATAAAATATTTCTTTCTCTAGTAACATTTTGATGGTGTGTAAAGTCTATTTTGCCTAATAGTAATACAGCTACTACTATTTTCTTATGGTTACTCTTTGCATGACAAATTTTTTCCATTCTTATACTTTCATCCTATTTGTGTATTTAAATCTGAAGTCTGTCTTTTGTAGACAGCATAAAATTTAATTTGTTTTACTAATCTAGTCTTATAATGTCGCTTTTTATTACATTGTTAATCCATTCACATTTGATGACATTATCAATGTCCTTGGATTTACATCTGCTGTTTTGCATTTTGTTTTCTCTGTGTCTGATGTTTTTGGTTCTTCGTTCTTTTCTGTTTCCTTTCACACTAAGTGAATATTTTCTAGTTTAATGTTTTAATGGTTTTTCACTGTATTTTTGAGTTACTACATTTATGGTTACTCTATTGCTTATTGCAAACTTCTTAATGCAAGCCTACTTTAGATTTATATTAACTTAACTACATTGAGTTATAGAAACGTTGCTCCTTTATAGCTCTATTCTCTCTTCCCCCTTCCTGTGCTATGACTTTTACTGTGACTTGCCAATACAACAATCTTTTATATTTATTGTTTATATAGTTTTATGTCCTTTTTTAAAAGTTGGCAGAAGAAAGGAGAAGATATATTGATTTATAGAGTTTGTTACAGAAATCCTCTTATCTAATATTTCTGCATTTTTTTAATTTACTTGTGGATGTGAGTTACCGTCTAGTGTCGTTTCCTGGGTCCAATGCGCTTTGCCTTCACCCACCACGTCCTGCTATTGTCAGGTATGTCACTTTATTTATTTATTTCTTTGAGATGGAGTCTCACTCTGTCACCCAGGCTGGAGTGCAGGGGTGCAATCTTGGCTCACTGCAACCTCCGCCTCCTGGGTCCAAGCGATTCTCCTGCCTCAGCCTCCCAAGTAGCTGGGATCACAGGTGTGCACCACAACACATGACTAATCTTTATTTTTTATTTTTATTTATTTTTATTTTTTGCGATAGGGTTTCATCACGTTAGCCAGGCTGTTCTCAAACTCCTGACCTCAGGCGATCTGCCCTCCTTGGCCTCCCAAAGTGCTGGGATTACAAGCAGGTATGTCACGTTCTGTACATCACAGCCGAACAATAAGCTATATACGTGTTTTATGCCATCGGTTTTACATCCATGCATTGACGTTGTCGTTTTAATCACATAATCACTGTCTTCTGTGCTCTTCGTTTCCCATGCGGATGGATGTCAGTCCCTGGCCAGATTGCCTTCTGTCTGAAGAAGTTCCTTTCACATTTCTTGTGAAGTGGGTCTAGCAGCCACATTTTCTCAGTTTCCATTGATTTGGGGAAGCCTGTATTTCACCTTCGTTTCTGAAGGTTAGTTTTGCCGCGTGTGAAGCAGTTGGGTGACTGTCTTTTTTCTTCACAATGCTGGATACATCCTCTCGCTGTTTATATCTCCCACTGATTCTGATGTGAAATAAGCTGATTGCCTTATTGAACCTCCCTTGTATGTGACGGGTCCTTCTGCTCTTGCTACTCTCAAGATTTGGTCTTTGTGACTTTTAACCATGTGATTGCCATGTGTTTAGGTGTGGATCCCTTTTAGTTCTTCCTACTTGGCATCCTTTGAGTTTTGGGGTGTGTAGATTAAAGTTTTTCATCAGATTTAAGATTTTTTTCCAGCCATTAAAAAAATTATTTCTGGATGTTTTTTCTTTATGTCACTCCTATGAGATTAAAATAATAAATATGTTGGTGTTCTTGATGGTATCCCATGGGTACCTGAGCCCTTTTCAGGGAAAAGGTGTCTGCAGCCACATGGCTAGTGAGTGAGGGGTGTCTACACTGGCTCCCTCCTCCTGGGCATCTTTGCTGTTTTTAGAGCACTCTGGGAGTGCTTCCACCTCAAGGCCTCTGGGCAGGTGGCTCCGTCCACCTGGGGCACCCTCCAAGGTCTCCTGATGGCTGACACTATGTGTCTGCTTTGGTGGCTAATTAGACACCTGGGCTACCATAAATAACTTGTTTATTTATGGGATTGAAATCCCCTACTTAATACCACATAGCCTTAGAATTTTTTTTTTAAAGATGATTTTCAGAAGTTATTTAAAGTTCCAAAACAATATTTTTTTTTCAAAAGTAATATTTTGGCTGGGTGTGGTGGCTCATGCCTGTCATCCCAGCACTTTGGGAGGCCGAGGCGGGCAGATCACCTGAGCTCAGGAGTTCGAGACCACCCTGACCACAATGGTGAAACCATGTTAGTCTTTACTAAAAATACAAAAATTAGCCTGGTGTGGTGGCATGTGCCTGTAATCCCAGCTACTTGGGAGGCTAAGGCAGGAGAATCACTTGAACCCAGGAAGTGGAGGTTGCAGTCAGCCAAGATCGTGCCACTGCACTCCAGCCTGGGTGACAGAGCGAGACTCTGTCTCAAAAAAAAAAAGGAATATTTTGATAGCACATGATATTTAGTATGGTTTGGCATCTGCCTTTTGGGGAGACCTGGTATTTAAAGTAGTCCTATTCATAATCACTGCAGAAGCTGCTATCTTCTGAGAGTGCACACGTTACCCAGGCATAAACACAGGTCACAAATACACCGCAGGGCAGAATGTGCTGGGCACATGCCCTGCTCAGTTTAAAATGTCTCTGCACAGTGAGCTTAATTTTATTGCAAGTGCTGTAGCAATCTTCCCTGCTGAAGGGAGGCTAGTGACCTTCTCTGCATCTAGGAAGCTGCATCAGGGTTCCTTAAAGAAGAGAGGTCAGTTGCTTTTTGATGGTGTCGTGAGAATGCTCATTCCCAGGGATGATGTCATCAGCGGCTCCATCTCACCAGCCTGACCCTCCTCTGATGGCTGATTCCCTTGAGAAGGTGAAGCATCATTTTTAGATGCCACACTTAAGTAGGGTCATGGCGTCTGCATCTTTCTGTGCCTGGCCAATTTCACTTTGCATAATGTCATCCAGGTTCATTTATTTTGCCACAAATGACAGGATTCTATTTTTTAAGGCTGAATAGTATTCCGTGGTCTACGTAGATCACATTTTCTCTATCTGTTCATCCGTTGATAAACACATAACTTGATTGTAAAGTTGACTCTTAGAAGTAGAGGTGGAATGGTGAGGACCCTGGGGCTGAGGGAGGGGCATGGTGGGTGGGAAGATGTCCGTCAAAGGACTCACAGTTTCTTTAGCCAAGAGGAGAGGCCGGGTGCGGTGGCTCACTGGGTAATCCCAGCACTTTGGGAGGCTGAAGCGGGCAGATCACGAGGTCAGGAGTTTGAGACCAGCCTGGCCAACATGGCGAAAACCCGTCTCTACTAAAAATACAAAAATTACCTGGGTATACTGGCACATGCCTGTAATCCCAGCTACTCGGGAGGCTGAGGCAAGAGAATTGCTTGAACCCAGGAGGCGGAGATTGCAATGATCTGAGATCACACTACTGCACTCCAGCCTGGGCAACACAGCAAGACTCCATCTCAAAAAAAAAAAAAAAAAGAGAGAAAGTTCAAGAGATCTGCTGCACAATCTGGTGACTGCACTGTTAGTGTTAGTGTTTTGAAAATCACTGAGAGAGCAGATTTTAAGTGCTCTCACCAAAAAACAATGATAAGAATGTGACAGGATGCATATTAATTAGCTCAATGAAGTCATTCTGCAAGGCACACCCTTTGCAAAACATCCTGTGTACACCATAAATATATACGATTTTTATTTATCAATTAAAAATAAAATGAAATAAACAAATACTTTTTTAAAAGGACACCTGGTCTCAGAGTGCTGAGCAGGAGCAGATGCCCTGGGGTTGCCTTTGCTGCTATGGGTGAGGGATAAGTGGGGCTGCTGGACCCTCCCTGGTTGGGAGGGTCGAATGGAGGGATCAGACCCTCTGGAAACACAGCACAGTGCCCCAGGCTCAGAGTAGAGGCTGCCGCATTGTCTGGGAGAGGGCAGAGAAGCCTGGCCTGCCGCACAGAACCCGCCTGCCAGGCAGTGCCTGCCATCTCTGCTGGGCACTGCCCTGGATGAAGCCACCACTGATACCATCGCCTGCTGTGGAAGTGCAGGCTCAGCAGCTCACACGTGGGCCAGACCGTGGAGCGGGGGGACACCGCCATCTGGAGAAGGGCATGTTTCCAGAGCCCAGGCTGGCAGGGAGGGGCTCAGGAGAGCAGATTCCCAGGCCACAGGAACCCCGCTGGCTGCCAATGCAGGGCCCAGAGAGCCGTGCGGGCCACATCTGCCGCCTCTTCAGCTCTGGGCCGGTCCCTCCCTCCCTGGGTGGGGAGCAGGTGGGGGGAGCAGATGCGCAGCTCAGGCCTCACCCGAAGTAAAGTCCGGCATGTGGCTGCAGGGGACGCATCCTCCGGCTCTGCTGCGTGGTCTGGCTCCGCAGGGCCGGTCATGCCAGTCAAGGCTCTGCCTCTCCGGATGAGCTCTCCTCCTGCGCCTCACTCTTTAAACCACGCACGCGTGGCCGTGGGGTTTGGCTGAAGGTCAGGCCCGCCGAGCTCCTCCTGTGGGATGGAGCGCGTTCCCCTCCTGCCTGCACGCTGCTGCATCTGTCCCTGGCATTCTTTCCTGTGGGCGAGGCACACGCTGTTCTTCTCCCACCGGGGACACTGCACACCCACACTCGGGGCCTGCGGGGATAAAACCCATGGCTTCCCCCCATCTGCTCAGGCACAAAGCCCGCTCCGTTTCTGAGGAGGAGGCTGCCTTTCTGTGTGTTCTCCAGGAGATTCTTTTCATGGTCATTGAACTCTGCCTTTGAAACTCATTCTCTCATGTGGATGGTGGGCAGGGCTGATGACAGAGGGCACGTGCCCGGGAGCCCTAGGGCTGACATCAGCTGCACCCTCGGCCTCCCGGGGCCCCATGGAGCCACCTTGCCCCTCTGTCCCTGTCCTCGGGATGATTGACACAGACACCCCGAGCGGCTTCTGGCAGCTACGCTGGCAGACGAGGCCCGCCTTCCTGCTGGGCAACACTCATCATTCCACATCAAACCCATTTCTGCCTCTCGGTGTGCTTGCAGGGGATTCGGCGGTGGACGTGCTCCAGGAGGCTGTCCCTCCCATGGCAGAGACTGAGTTATTATCAGCTTTCCATCTGCTTTGAGAAACCGTGGGTTCCACTCACAGCATTTGCATCTCAGCTAAAACGGGAGCGCCGCCTGGGAGGCCGGCCTGCTCCTGAGGGCTTGAGGCCATCTCGCCCGGAGGAGCCAGCTTGGGCTGTGCGGCTTCTACCTGGTGCCTGCCAGGGAGATGGAGGAGGCTGCGGAGTCTCTGGGAGCCGGATGGATCCGGGCATATGTGCACACACGTCCTGCTAATTCACAGAGATGCAACTCCCTGAGTCTGCTGCTCAGAAGGTGGCCCTCATCCGAAACACAGCTGTGCTCAGGTCCTGCGTGAAAGCCAGCAATAGGCCCATGCAAATCGGGAGACTCCTTTGCACAGAAGAAGCATGACTTAGCATTAGTAATTCGGTTTTCAGAAATATCCAGTAATCATGACAAACTGTCTCCTGTGTATGTGATACTTTTGAGGGTACACAGTGACAGGGTCAGGACGAATGGGAAATGTAAATGGGTCTGGGGCTTTTCTCCTCCTCTCTGGAGCAGGGCTCCGCACATGGGAGGCACCGGGGGGTCTTCCTGTAAGTGAACAAATGAGCTCTGCCAGTTCCATCCCTGGAGCTTCGTGCAGGTGCAGGGGGCAGGTTGGGGCAGTCCTTGCAGCTAAAGCCCTGGGGGCAACATCTGGCCCTGGGGGGTGCCCTGCCCAGCAGGGCAAAGACTGGACAGTGGCTGGGGGCGGATCAGGGGTAGACCCCCAGCCTCGGGGGCCTGGACTCCATTGGCACTCACTGAGGGTGGCCGACAGGAAGCAGGGGTGGAGGGAAGTTGAGGACAGTCACTCTGCTATAAGTTCCGTGCCGGGAGACTGATAGGCAGTGCCTGCACAGGGCCACGTAACTTGAGAAGCCCAGAACGCTTTCGATTCAAATTACGGAGAAGCTCCTAACTCAGAGCCCTGCAGGTGCCAGTGAGAGGCGGAAGAGGTCCCCATCGTGACGCCACGGGCCTGGGACTGTTAGTGTCTCTTCTTCAGCCTCATGGCCTGAATAGGACGCTGATGGCCGGAAAGCACCCAGGGGCGTTCGGAGAGCGTGATGAGCTCGGGGCCGTGGGCTGTGGGTGACCTGGAGGGGCCGGCACAGCCAGCCCAGGTCAGGAGGAGGGCGTGAGGGAGGAGAGTCACAGGAACCAGCCTCCTCAGAGCGGGGAGCTCCGCCTCAGGGCCAGCTGTGGGGATCCCTGTGGGCTGGGGGAGGCTGAGCTGGAGTCTGAGGGTCAGAGCAGGGGGTTTAGGATGTTTGCTCGCCTTCGACCTACGAGATGGAGCCCAGGGCAGAGGGTAGTGAGTCAGGACTGATGCCCGGGAGACCCCGACCAGCCTGCATTCCCGCCTCACGCATGGAGATCAGGAGTCCAGGGTGGATGTGGCCCTCCCACTTCACCGCTGCATGGCCTGGAGACCTGCAGGGTCAGGCTCAACACGGGGGAAAGAGCATGGCCGACCATCCCTCCCCAAGGCAGCCGTGAATGCGTCCTATGGGCCACCCACTTCAGCCATGCCCATTGGAAGACAGGTGAGGGATGGCCAAGCCTGGAGCCTGCCGTGGTGCTGTGGTGCTGAACACGTGTGGAATGTGCATCCGTGGCAGCCACCGAGCTGGGCACCCCAAGACCAGGCCCCCATGGGTGTGTGCAGTGGCATGACTGTCTGGCTGCTGCCAGCCCCTCTGCTGCACGCAGCTGCCCTCCACCATGCAAGCCACCCCCTCTTGCTGCTCTCTTGAGTGAGGGTCATGTGAGCAGCTGGGAGCCCAGCATGGGTGAGAGGTAACGGTCTTCTCGGCAGGGGCCGCATCCAGCCCGCTCCTGAGTCTCCCTTCCCCTGTACAGGCAGTGAGGTTGGATGAGCAGACGAAGGTGCTCAGCGTTTCAGGCCCCCAGCACCATCCTGACTCCTCAGCCGCCATTCTCTCCCAAGGCAGTTGTCGTCTGCCATGTTCCTGGATGTTAACAAAGCTCACACGGTTTGGGGGTGGCCAGGGAAGCAGTCAGGACACCCCAGAGGATCCCAGCAACACCCCAGCCTGAGTGCACAGCCGCAGCAGGGAGCACACAGGGAGAGAGCTCCCAGGTTCCACTCCCATCCTCGGCCAGTCCTCAGGAGCCAGGCCTGGCAGGAGGGGTCTTCACACCTACTCACAGAGGAGGGATCTTCACACCTACTCCTGGAGGAGGGGTCTTCACACCTACTCACAGAGGAGGGATCTTCACACCTCCTGGAGGAGGGGTCTTCACGCCTACTCAGGGAGGAGGGGCTCACGGGTCGGGCTCGAGGGCCATGTCCCATGCCCACTGCCGGGAGGAAGTGCCTGTGGGACTTTCCCAGCTCAGGCACCTGCTTCCTGCCCCGGTGAACGCCTCATGGCAGGTGGGGCCATCCTGGCTCTCTAGCAACAGAGAGGCCCTGCCTGGCCAGACTCCAGCCAGGCTCGGGAGCGTCCCCTCAGCCCATCCGGACTCATCCCTATAAAATCTGGTTTTAGCAAGAATCCAACTGAGTCAGTCAGCCAGAGCCCCTGGTCTTGACACCTCGTCACCCTCAGGATCTGACCAGGCTCCTCATTGTCCACCATGCCCAGGGGAGGCCAGTCACCCTGGCCCGTCCTCAGCAAAAACCCCGCTGGGTCGGCATAGCCAGAATCCCCCGCCCCAATGTCTCCTCCTGGTGACTTCCCACGCCCTGTCCCACCCTGCTCCAGGGCTGTGAACACCCATGTCCCATGCCATATTTGGAGTTGAGCCCAGTCTCCTCCACACCTGTCGCAATGGCCCTGAATAAAATCTTCACCGTGTTTCTGCAGGTGCTTCAGCAGGTGCTCTTGCGACGTGTTTTCTTTAAAGCCAGAATCCCTGGAGACAGACCTGGCGCAGGGGCCTGCCATGCTGGTGGAGTGAGCCCGGGAGGGGTGGGTCACTCTGCCGGGGCTTCGCAGTCGAGGAAGAAACGCACACGTGTGAAGACAGGTGGGAGGCAGGTGGTCCTCCTGGGCAGAAAGGCACAGAATTCAGAAAGAAGCCACGTGCTCTGGAACCTTCTAGAAGCCCTGCTGGGTCAGCAAGTCCCTCGGGCAGCTGCTGGTGCCCGGCAGTGAGGCTGTGCAGGGATCAGACCCGAGCTGGACAGCGTCTGATGCCGCAGTTCTGCTGACGGCGGACGGCCGGCCGCAGAGGAGAGCCTGGAAGAGCCCATGTGCTCTGGCCAAGCAGAGAATGCAGCTCCCAGGCTCTCCTCTTCACCTCCCAGCGCCCACAGGTCACCAAGGCTTCCTGGCCTCACAGTGGGTGCTGCTGCCGACTCCCCTGGAAGGCGAGGATGCAGCCACATGGCCCGTTAGTGCCCTCCTCGGGAGCTGAGCTGCTCACCCGAGCCCATGCATGGGGCCGTGAATCCCAGTGCCTCACACAATGAGATTTAATATTTGATGTCAGGTCATTCGAACATAATGAATTTGCTGCTTTAATATTGATGAATAATCAGTCCTATTAAGGCTATGGGATGAGAATTTTGTGCAAAGAGAAAATCAATTGCTAAATTAAGCACACGTAGCCCTGAGCGAGACAGCTGGTGGCCCCGCCGTGGGGCCGAGGGCTCAGCACTCCTCCAGAAAGACTGATCTACGCATCCGATGTGGGCCATGACGTGTGACTTCCTCCTGAAGAGAGCTGGAAAAGCGAGGGTGCGGCCTGGACTCCCGCATGCAGGCAGAGAAATGAGAACCGAATGGCGTCCCCCCAAATTCCCCAGTGCGATGGGGCGGGAGGTAGCCCTGCGAGGAGGTGGCTCAGACCAGCTGAGGTCATGAGAGTGGGGCCTGATGCAACAGGGATGGTGACCCCGGAAGATGAGTCCCAGGGATCTCTCTCTCCCTCTCTCCCTCTCTCCCTCTCTCCCTCTCTCCCTCTCTCCCTCTCTCCCTCTCTCCCTCTCTCTCTCTCTCCCTCCCTCTCCCTTTCTCTCTCTCTCTCCCTCCCTCTCCCTTTCTCTCTCTCTCTCCCTCCCTCTCTCTCTCTCTTTCTCTCTCCCTCCCTCTCTCCCTCTCTCTCTCCCCCTCTCCCCCCTTCCTCTCTCTCTCTCTCTGCTACATGAGGACACAGTGAAAAAATGCTGTCTGCAAGACTCGAGCCCTCACCAGGCACCAGACTTGAGGGCACCTCGATCTTAGATTTCCAGGCTCCAGACTTGCGAGAAAATCGGTTTCTGTTTTTGTTTGTTTGTTTTCTTAGACGGGGTCTTGCTCTGTCGCCAGGCTGGAGTGCAATGGTGTGATCTCAGCTCACTACAACCTCCACCTCCCGGGTTCAAGCGATTCTCCTGCCTCAGCCTCCCAAGTAGCTGGAACTACAGGCGCGCGCCACCACGCCCAGCTCATTTTTGCATTTTTTCAGTAGAGACGGGGTTTCACCGTATTGGCCAGGCTGGTCTCAAACTCCTGACCTTGTGATCTGCCCGCCTCGGCCTCCCAAAGTGCTGGGATTACTGACGCGAGCCTCTGCGCCCGGCCAATTAAGCTGCTCCTTCTGCGGCGTTTGTGATGCACCCAGATGACAGGTGCCTTCCTACTAAATCCCTGTGAGGTCTGTGACTTTTGCATGATCTTTGGGTTTGGGTTCGAAAGAGGTTTCCCCTCCACCAACTCCAAACACAGGCTAAGCGAGTGCATGAGTTAATAACAGACAGAGGATGTGACTGTGTCGTGACAGGAATAGAAGAAGAGAAAGTGAGAACATCGGAGTCCCTCACCTTCCGACCCAGTGACCGTGAGGAAGGCACAGACCTGGCCTGAGCCTGCTTCCCCGGGTATAAAACCGAGTGAGCATGTGCTTTCTTCAGAGTGTCCCTACGACGCTGGAATACAACAGCGACGGAGTGACTGGGCTTGAAATTAGATCTGAAAATTGAAGGCCTGGCCGAATGTCCACCGTCTGTCACGGCCGTGATCCCTGAGCCGATACTCTGGGCGTTCCTGATGCCGAGGGAAAGGCTGCCCAGGCGAGGGTCAGCGCAAAGCTCACCCCCCAGGGGAGGCTGGAGGGACAAGTGGGCACAGGTACGTGTTACAAGGAAAACCTGGGGCCGTGACAGACCTTCAGGCTGGGAGGGAGCCGAGGGGCCGAAGTACATCCGGGACAAGCCCAGCTTGGTGAGGAGATGAGGATCTCAGGACTCACACAGGAGGCACTCCGGGCGGGATGGGGACAGCTGCTGGGATCCACCCGCCACCGTCACTAAGCAGCTTTTAAGCTAATGTTCTGGCTCTTTGCCTTCTGTGTACGATGAGACTCTTTCCTGGTAGGTTCCCAGAAAGGCCTCGGGATGTCTGGGTTCTCGGGGACACCTGTTCCTCAGCTGGGCCGCATGGCCTTGGCTCACCGCCCAGCCTTCACGGCTCACGCAGCAAACATACACCCCTAAGGAGCCCGGGGGGGACCCCTCGCCTCACGCCACGGCCCACAGTGCTCTTGAGGGTTTGGGGTCTGGAGACCTCTACTTCCCCGGTGCCTGCAGACTTCAGCCCTGGGTGGCCCCATTCTCTCTTCCTGAATCTCATCTCAGCAGCCACCTCAGACTTCAAGGAGCCCTGGGGGCAGACACGGCCAAACCTGATGGCGGAAGGGGCCGCACCATCTAGCCTCCTCTCAGAGCCTCTGCAGTGTTTAGCTGCAGGGGGATCTTCCCGCCATGGGGGTCAGCACCTGTGGGGCCCTCCACGCGTCCCCCATGCCCCATCAGTCACCCTGATCGCCGGGGTCAATGGTGGAGGGGACCCACACTCTGGGGCAACAGAGTAGGGTCACAGGCCGCCAGCACCGCCCCGTCTGTCTTAGTGGGTGCATCCCAGGGATGCTTCGAGAGTGTCAGTGGAGCAAGCTGGGAACCAGTGCATTCAGGAAGAAGAGGATCCGGTTCTTACTGGACAGCATTTAAATCCCATTTCACCTGTGGTCCATATAAACCCATAGACCTTTCTAGAAAGTCCATCTCCTGCTCACTCCAGGGTTCGTGGGCCCTGGGGCTCAGGACTATCAGCACGTGGCACATGGTGGGTGTCAAGGGTTGAAATATGCCCCCAAAAGGGGATGCTGAAGTCCTAGCCCCAACACCTGTGAACGTCCTCCTTGGGAACACAGTGTTTGCAGGCGGCTAAGCTGCAAGAGAGCGTGCGGGAGGACGGGCCTTGGCCCTGACTAGTGGCCTTACGAGAAGAGGGAACTTGGGATGCAGACACTCGGGGAGAAGGCCACAGGACACCGGTGGTGGGGAGGGAGAGATGTGACCACAGCTACGGACAGCCTGGAGCCTCCAGAGGCTGGAAGGTGAAGGGGGGAACCCCAGAGCCTCCAGAAGAAGCACAGCCCTGCCAGCGTCTTGATGTTGGGTGTCTGGCCTCCGGCGCTGCAGTAGCCACAGTCAGAGTGCTCTCTCGGGACAGGCCAGGCCACACCTGCAGCAGTCATCTAGTCATTATCAAGTAAACAACGACCTTCATGTTCAGAATTATGTAGCATGCTTGTCTGTTTGGTAACTTTGAGCCGAGATAGCTGTCTGCTGAGGTGTAAGCCACCTGGCCTTTGGACACATCTCACACCCATATCAATGTCTCCCTGTCACCTCCAGCCTCACCGTCCAGCCAGGAGAAAGTGACCTCAGTGGAGCCCCCACAAAGGGTGGCCCAGAGACGATCGACCCAGAAGGGATTCTCTCAGCGACATGTGCACATGAGCAAGCGCACACACATGTGCACAGATGTACAGACACACACATGCAGAGACATACATGCACATACATACATATGTGTGCACACAGGCACAGGTACATGCACACAGACACATGTGCATGCACATACATAATGCACACAGCGACACATATGCACACCTGCACACCTGTGCATGCACAGGTGACAAGGGCCATTACAGAATGTGGCAGTGGATTTTTCCTCCAGCACAAAGTCCAGGCTGCCTGTTTTCTGTGTCCAGCTTTTCTCTGTCTTCACTTTCTGGCTAGTGGCTTCAATATTTTTTTGCCTGAAACTTACACATGTAAGTACCCATTAGATAAGTGGTTCTCGGCTGGGGCCAGTTTGCCCAGAGGAGACACTTGGCAACGTCTGGAGGCATTTGTCTCGGTGCCCCTCCCAGCCCCACGTGCACGGGGCAGCCCTCTGCAGGCGATAATGAGCGGTCCGTCCTCCGCTAAGAAGGCTGAAAAACACTACGTAACCGGCTATAACACTTCAAATATGGAAACTCGAGCAAAGCAGAAAAGCCACACTTGAGGTTTTCAAAAGCACTTAGATGAGTCTCATGCATCAACACGGAACGAAGGCTGTGGGTGGGACTGATGGGAACTGGAGGTGAATGTGGCATTAAACACATCTGTTTCAGAGGGACAGCCTCTCCATGCTCACGTGACATAAACCAAGCAGGAGCAGGCGGAGGCGGCTAACAGCCACCACAATCGCTCCTTCTTCTTCCTCAGCCTCCAGCCGACTTCATGGCTGAGCCCCTGAGCAGGTGACCATGGCTGTGTGACCCGATCCCAGCCAGTGGGTCCAGGGCAGAGACAGCAACACGCTCCTCCCTGGGGACAGCCCCCATTGGAGACAGGCAGGAGGACCCAGTCCCTGGGAAGTGCCCCTTTTACACTAGGAAGAGAGACAGAAACGCAATTACCCAGGAGGGCTGGGGATCCAACTTCTCTTTGAGGGCCTCAGGTGCCCTTTCTATGCCACCTTCCTCTCCCGATTGTGTCAAAGTAAACAAATCCAAATGGAAAAGGAGAGACTTTATGCAAAAAGGCTGAGCACTCAGAATCTGCGAGCGTCTGCAAGCTCACCGCTGTTCCTCTACAGGAAGGGGTGAGCAGGGCTTAGTGGAACCCTTAGGACAGGTTGGGTGAGTGCAGACAGGGAGATGGGTGCCGCTGGACAGCAGGTATGTCCCTCTGCAGCCAGTGTTTCTCCACTGGTTCCTCTTGCTGGAGTGGACTGAATGTTTTTGTACCCTCAGAATGTCTATGTTGAAACTCCAGGCTCCCAGATGATGGTTTTGCAAGGTGGGCCTTTGGGAGGCGATGAAGTCATGGAGAGAAGTTTCATTAATGGGATTAGTGCTGCCATAAAGGAGGCCTCGGAGAGCTTCTGCTACGTGAGGACACTGCAAGAAGGCACTATCTGTAAAGCAGGAAGCAGGGGCTCACCACCACTGGGGCTGCCGACGTCTGGATCTTGGATTTCTGTCTCACAGAACTGCAAGAAATAAACTCCTGCCATTTGTAAGTTACTCAGTCCACGGGGCTTGGTTCCAGCAGCCCCAGCTGATTGAGACGTTGGAAAAGACAGACGTGGGACCGTCTGCACCTCAGTACTTGCTCAAGCTCAGGCGTCAGCCAGCGTCCAGGTGCCTGTGTGGAGGACAGAAGCCGGGTCAGAGGGGAAGGCATGGGCCATGGGGAACACTTGGCCGATCTGGGCAGGCATGTCTTCTGCTGCAAGGCCAAGGCCATCCCAAGGCCAGAAGGCACCTGGGGGGAAGGGCAGGGCGGGTCGTGGCTGAGGCTCCCATGGGCATGGTCAAGACTTGCCATAACCCTAACCCTGACCCTAACTTCTGGGGACAGTAACCTGGAGCCATGAACAGCCTGGCCTCGCCACGAATCCTCGACTCAAATAAAGAAAGATGGATTCACATCCTTGACGTAAACCAAGGAAGAAGACTTGGGAGAAGCTATGGTATATAACGGGGAGAGCTTGAGGGGCCTGGCCTCATTTACAGTCTCTGTGTCAGACATGTCACTGTGTATTTCCGTCAGAACAGCCTTTACGGGGACCGTGGACACGCGGCCTCACGCATTGGAGGTCTACTTGGGTCACCGCTGGGTCATTCCACAGGAATCCCCAGAGGAAGCATCCCTGCTGCCCGGCAGCCAGAGACACAAACAAAACGACTTCTGTCTATCGTGGGAACCAGTCAGCCCTTCTCATCAGTGTCGCCAACTTTGAGGTTACCCTTCACTGTCTGCTGGTCACCCAACAGCTGTCAGCACTGGGACCTCACTGGGTGGGTCCTACTTACCCGGCTCAGCTTCCCGAAGAAACAGCAGCGACTGACTACGGGCGGGGTGGATGGGTCTTCATTCCAGGAGTCAGCTGATTTGACCGCCCATATATTGAAACACCCATCTAATCAGAGAGCCAATCAGTCAGCCTAGAGGAAGCGTGGAAGCTACAACACACACATTTGCTGTAACCTGCTGGCAAAATGCTCTAAAGCAGCCGGCCACTGCTCCAGAGTACAGAGCGTGGACCACTGGTACCCTGGGGTTGGAGAAGCTCGAACCTTACCCCAAAACCCAACCCAGGTCAAATACCAGGACCCCACATCTGCAGCTCCAGGTGCTGAGAAGCAGGTCTCAGACAAATGTGCTTGAATGCAGCCCTTTCAGACCTGTCTGTCCAGGTGCAGGTAATGAATATTTCATATTTTGTCTTTTTAGGCCATATGGTTCCTACCAAAATGACTCCACTCCGCTGTGACAGACTGCATGAGTTTCCTATTGTGTAACAGATTGCCACAAAGCTAGTGGCTTACCACACACCCACTCATGGCCCCACAGCTTCTATGGGTTGGATCCAGGCACCGCTCCACTGTAGTCGAGGTGTGGCGTGGGGCTGCGTTCTCATCTGGACACTTGACCGAGGAAGGACCTGCCCCCCAGCTCCCTCCTGTGCTGGAAAATTCATTTCTTTGTGGACACAGGACTGAAGGCCCAGGTCCGCTGTCCTGCTGCTGCAGGTCACACACAGCTCCTGGAGGCTGGCTGCATTTCCTAGCCATGCAGCCTGTGCAGGGCCGCCAGCTCCTTCCACGCCAGCTCCTTCCATGCCAGTGCCTTCCACACCAGCAAGGGCAACCGCAGAGGAGGCATCCTATCCAACAGAAAAAGCACGAGAGGGATGCCCTCCTGCTCCACGTTCTGTGGCTGAGAGGGAAGTCCCAGGTCCCCCAGGCAAGGAGAGAGCACACGGGGGCAGGAGTGCTGAAGGTGGGGTGCTTGGAGCCCCCCAAACACAGAGACAACCACGGATGGTGCAGAAACAGTTGAGCACAGCTATGTGCCAGCAGGCATTCATTTTCACACGTGGGCTCTGGGCAGTCTGGTGTCCGAGCTGCAGCTGGCGGACCCCTGACCTGGATCTTACTTAACGAATAGAACTAGCAATTTTGACAATCAGCTCATTTTATGTTTCACGAAAGGTGGGTTATGATGGCAGCCGTAAGCTCACATCATTACTAGATTAGACAAAGAAGGGATCAAATGTAAGTGCTGCTTCTAACCAATTTTATGAAAAGAGCGTAAGATTCCCTGGCTGTCCCTGCCATGTTTTTGACATGGTCACAAAGAGTCTTCTCTGCAAACGCGTCCTCCAGGGCCAGAGCCCATCCTGCGAAGCTAGGGTTGCCCTACCCAGCCCCAGCACCGCCACGTGAGACTGTCCTCTCCCTGGAGGCTTCCTGGATCTCTGCTGACAGGGCCACACCTCACCCCTTCAACTTCCTGGGATTCTCTTTCCACAAGCTGTGATTTCACAGATGAAAATCTGCCTCCCTGTCAAGTCAGATTTCACAACTTGCCATAATTCCAGAGACCGAGGGGCAGAGAAGAGGCCACAGCAGGTGGGGTCCAGGCACTCCCACCGAGGAAGGACCAGCGCTGGAGAGCAGCCTGCATCAGTGAGGAACTGAGGTCCTCGGTGAGACACTTATGTTATGAGACGCTTTGATTTCCTCAGCAACCTCAGAGCCAGGGGCAAGGGAGGAGGTGGGATTTCCCCAAGGAATATTTGGTGTCTCAGTCTAACCAGCTGCTGGAACAAAGTACCATAGGCTGGGGGCTTATAAACCGCAGACATTCATCCCTCACAGTCCTGACAGCGGGAGGTCCAGAATCAAGGCGCCAGCAGACTCGGTGTCTGGTGAGGACTTACATCCTTGTTCATAGATGACACATCCCTGGGTCCCCACAGCAGAAGGCATGAGGGGTCTGTGGGATCCCTTTTATAAAGGCGGTAATCTCTTCGGAGGACTCATGACCTCATCACCTCCCAAAGGCCCCACCTCCTAACACCATGGCCTTAGGGTGAGGATTCCAAACGAATTTGGTGGGATGGCGGTTGGGTGGGGGCGGGTGAGACAAGCATTCAGCTGATCCACCCAGAAAGAAAATCAGAAAAGAGAAAGCTCAAACTGGACCAAGAACATATTCAAGGACTTCAGGTTTTGAAATTGCTCAGCAGAGCACTGGAAACAACGTGTGGGCTCAGGACCTGCTGCTTGGTAGGAATAATTCATCATGTGGGTCCAGCGTTAGCAGCAGGTCCCAGCTCTGGTGCTGGAAGGAAACCCTGTGTGTGAGAAGCTTTGCTGCCCTGGATGCAGCCCCCGCACCCAGCCCCGGCCCCTGCAGCCCCAGAATATCAGCCACAACTCAGTGCCTCCTCTGTGGGCTTCTCTGTGCACTTTCGGGGGTTTTGATGTCACATCGTTAATAGGGAGTCCCTGTGGCTTAGCAGGTGTGGAGCTCTCTCTGAGGCTGGCCCGCTGGAGACCGAAGCTGCCCTGCAGATGAAACCAAGTCTCACCCCCTGGCCTGCTGCAGGCTGAGGCCCTCCCACTTGCACTGCCCTTTCTCCTCCCGGGAGCCTCCGAAGGGCCCGCACTAGCTCAGGTGTCTTCAGGGGCGTTTGCCATTCACCGCAGACTTGTCAAAGTGCTCACGCAGCTTCCAAAGCCTTTCACAGCCTGTCAAATATGCAACCGGATTTGAGTCCCACTGTTCAGTTAATGGCTCCTCAGCCTCTTCCATTCCCTGAGGATTTTTTATTTAACTTCTGAAATAATCGGTGGAATTTGAATGCTTTCAAGTGACACAATGTATTTTTCCTCTAATTATCCTAGAAGAAAGTGAAGTGGTTTTCGAGAGCCCAGATGGGGGAGTGGGCAGGAGGGATCTCCGCCTGGAGCTGAGACCCACCCCGAGCTTCACATGGCTCTGACAATGGAATCGCAGTCGCTGAGTCCAGGTGTCCTGAGGGTGTGCCCCAGTGCCACACACAGGGAGGGGTCTCGGGAGGTGGAATCTCAGTCACTGAGTCCAGGTGTCCTGAGAGTGCATGCCGGTGCCACACACAGGGGAGGCGTCTCGGGAGGTGCCGTCGAGCAACTGTTCGTGACGGCTGCACCCCTGATAAAAGCGGAAGCCTCTCCAGACCAACCCTGTGTCCACGCAGATGTGTGTTCTCTGCCCAGGGCTGGTTTATCAAAAGGAACTTCCTCCCTCACTCAGGAAAGGGGGCTTTCTTTGGTTGGGGAGGGGGTTTGTTCAGAGAACTGCCTAGCTGTGCTCATGTTGCAGAAGAGCCTCCTCCCTGGCCGAGGAAACCCCAAGCCCAGACCTTGAACCCTCGTCCCCCTACCCCACCACCTCACCCCAGAGCAGGCCCAGGACCCCTGAGATTCCGGATCAAGGCGGGCTCCAGTACGGCAGCTCCCTGCCCTGCCTTTCTAGGGCAGAGGTTGCCATGGACCCTCCACAGGTTTCAAGGGGGATTCCCCAGCTGTATTTTAAGTTGGGAATGACCAGTAGATACTCAAGTAAAATAACCTTCTGCTTACAAAGGGCTCTGCTCCCATTCACAACTCGAGGGACATTCTTTGAAAGGCAGGCCTTGGGGAAAAGCTGAGACGGGAATCCTTCAATGTGTTAATTCAGTCTGAGAGTGAGATCCTGGGCAAGAAAGCAGCGAGTCTCACATGGGAAGAAGCTGCTCAGTCTACACGCAGAGCTGAGCAGACAAAACCAGCACCTTCCCCAGGACCACCCCCACCCACACACACACACACAGCCCCCACTACCAGCAGGTGTGCTGCAGCCTTTGTGGGTGCTCAGGTGGCCACTGAGCTTCTGTGCCACCAGTGCCCACGCTGGGAAAGCTCGCCAAAACGTGGACTCGTCGTTCACCATACAACTTTGTATCCAACAAGGTCCGCATCAATTCATTGACTCTTCTGCCAAAGATATGCCAAGGACCAGGAATGGCGGGAATTCAAAGAGGGTCCGGGGGCACCCACTACCTGCTGGAGTCATGGTGTGGGGATGGGGGCAGGATGCCCATGCCCACCACCAATCTAGAAGGCTCAGGGAGCTGGGATGGGAGAGCAGGCATCCAGGATGCAGGAGTGTGGTGTGGCCCATAGCGAGCAGAGTCCCGAATGTCCTGGGGGGACCGATGGCAGCCTCAGTGGATACCTATTCCCTTGCTCTCAGAAGCAGCCTAGTTGAGCCAGGCACTGTGGCTCACAACTGCAATCCCAGCACTTCGGGAGGCCGAGGCGGGAGGATCATCTGAGATCAGGAGTTTGAGACCAGCCTGGCCCATATGGTGAAACCCTGTCTCTACTGAAAATACAAAAAATTAGCCGGACATGGTGGCGGGTGCCTGTAATCCCAGCTACTCAGGAAGCTGAGGCAGAAGAATCACTTGAACCCGGGAGGTGGAGGCTTCAGGGAGCCGAGATCAAGCCATTGCCCTCCAGCCTGGACGACAGACTGGAAAAAAAAAGAAGTGTCCTAGCTTGGATGAGAAAGTACAGGGTTGCCTTGGTCATCGGGAATGAATGTTGGCAGTCTAATTATCCAGGTAATTCATTCTCCCAAAAGAATGAATTATCTACATACAACTAATAACAGGATTTAACAATTTAAAGCTGGATTTTTTTTTTTCACCTTAATATTGGCCGGAGCCAGATTGTAACAGTAGAATTCTAAGATGAAATAGCTTTTTATTCAGCTCCTACCCCATATATTTTTACATTTTTAAACCAGCTTTACTTAGGTGAGGCTGACATGCAATAGCATATATTTAAAGCATACACTTTGCTAAGCACCGACGTATATGCAGACCTGGGGCACCATCCCCGTAATCCGGAGAATGAATCCACCCATCGTGCCCAAAAGCTCCTGCGTTCCTCCTCCCGGGTCTCCTGCTCCTCCCATGCCCCAGCTGCTCTCCACTGCTGCACATTAGCGTGTGTTCACCAGAATCCTTTGTAAATGAAATCGCACAACATATCATCTCTTTTGTCTGGATGCCTCCACACGGCTTTATTATCTTGGGATTCAGCTTCATTCTCCTGCTGAATAGTAATCCATTCTGCGGACCTAATGTTCCTTTAGCCATTCATTTGTTGACAGCCTTCAGGTTGTTTGCAGCTTGGGCTATGACAAATAAAACTATTATGTCTATCCATATTCCAGTCTTTTCATGGACCTAGGATGTCAGGGGGTTTTTTGTTTGTTTTTTTGAGACAGAGTCTCACTCTGTTGCCCAGGCTGGAGTGCAGTCAATGGCGTGATCTTGGCTCACTGCAATCTCCACTTCCTGGGCTCAAGCAATTCTCCTGCCTCAGCCTCCTGAGTAGCTGGGATTACAGGCATGCACCACCACATCTGGCTAATTTTTGTATCTTCAGTAGAGACAGGATTTCACTATGTTGGCCAGGCTGGTCTCGAACTCATGACCTCAAGTGATCCACCAGCTTTGGCCTCCCAAAGTACTGGGATTACAGGAGTGAGCCCCGTGTCCAGCCGATGTCACTTCTTTTAAGTAATTCCCTAGGAGCGGAGTATCTGGATCCTAGAATAGGCATGCATTTAACTTGTAAGTAATGGCCAGTTTTCCAACAGATGTACACTTATCAGTCTTATAACCTGCAACCTGTGGAAACTCACTCATCACTTTACTCATTGGTTCTAGAAGCTTTTTTGTAGAATCCGTCAGATTTTCTGCATAGATGATCATGTTGCCTGGGAATGAAGAAGTCTGCTTCCTTTTAACAAGCCACATGCCTTTTATTTCTTTTTCTTTTCTTATCGCCTTGGCTGAAATCTTTAATACAAAGTTCAGTCAAAGTGGCAAGAACAGAAGCCCTCTGATTTCTCTCATCTTGGGGGAAAGGGACTCACTCCTTTACCTTCAGCTTTGGTGTTAGCTGTTGGCGTTTTAAAGCAGCACCATCAGGCTGAGTGTGTTCCTCTCCACAGCTGCCTTGCTGAGGTGTCATATCAGAAAATGGTCTCAGGTTTCATCAAATATTTCTCTGTATCGATTGAGATGATCCTATGATTTTACTTTTTTAGTCTGGTAATGGGGTGAATTATATTGATTGATTTTTAGATGTTAAAAATATTTGCATTCCTGTCCTAAATTCCACTATTCATGATATAGTATCTTTTATATATTGTCAGAATTAAAATTCTACATTTGTGCTTAGAACTTTTTTCTCTATGTTCATGGGGGACATTGGTCTGTCATTTTTATTTACTATAATGCTTTTTCCTTTTTTAAATCAGGGCAATACTAATCTCATGAAATGAATTGGAAAATACTTACTCCTTTTAATTTTCGAGGAGAGTATGTATAGACTGGGTATTACTTCTTTCTTAAATGTTTGGAAGGACTGGAGAATTGACTAGCAAAGCCATTCAGGCTGTGGGTTTTCTTTGTAGGAAAGTTTGAGGGGGCCAAGGCGGATGGATTACCTGATGTCAGGAGTTCCAGACCAGCCTGGCCACCCTGGCGAAACCCATCTCTACTAAAAATCCAAAAAAAAAATTAGCCAGGCATGGTGATGGGTGCCTGTAATCTCAACTACTCAGGAGGTTGAGGCATGAGAATCTCTTGAACCCAGGAGGTGGAGGTTGCAGTGAGCCAAGATCATGCCGTTGCACTCCAGCCTGGGCGACAAAGTGAGACTCTGTATCAAAAAAATAGAGAGAGACAGACATATATGTATATGTGTGTGTATATATATTATATATAACATACACATAATTATATATAGATATGTATAAATATATATGTTGTTAGGTAGATAGATAGATAGATAGAATTGAGCTTTGTTTTGGAATGTACTTAAGTTACATCTTCTTGGAGCTTGCTTTCGGGATTTCTTCGGCAGAGCCAAAGCAACGCTCAGTCTATTTCCACGACGGGGCGGGCCCTTCTGCACACCCTGCTGGACGCCCACAAGCCCTGGTTTCGTTGGTTGGTTGGTTGGTCGGTCTGGGGGGAGCCGACATCATTCACAGCCCTCTGTGAGCACAGACAGGTCCTGCCCTGCAGTTTTCTTCCTGGCCTCAGGCACTTCCCTCACGAGTATGTGCTGATCAATTCTCATGAATATCTGAGGGAGACCTCTGCAGCCCGCGTCGCCCTTTCTCTCTGAAGGCCTCCCCTCTATCGTGCCCCATGATTTGAACCCCGTCTGCTCTGATCTCCCTAAACTCTCGGCCCTGTGTCCTCCAGTCTGGATGTCCACTGGTCCTGTCGGGGGACGGCCTCAGGTAATAACCAGGGCAATCGCTGGGCTCACCTGCTGTGCTCCCCCTCTCAGGAATCCCTGTCTCCTGCTACCTTAAAAATATGTCAGAATAACCCATTGCTTCATATAGTTTGCCTGTTTTGGGTTGTTTCCTGTGGAGAGATATCTGGCCTCTTTTACTCCGTTGTTTACGAAAGCAGAAATCCCTCTCCAGACACTTTCAGTGACTCTCCATGGCTTATCAGAACTGATTTTTCTCCTTTTTTTTTTTTTTTTTTTTTTTTTTTGAGACTCAGTCTTGCTCCGTTGCCCAGGCTGGAGTGCAGTGGTGTGATCTCAGCTCACTGCAACCTCCGCCTCCCGGTTCAAGCGATTCTCCTGCCTCAGCCTCCTGAGCAGCTGGGATTACAGGCACATGCCACCACGCCCGGGTAATTTTTGTATTTTTAATAGAGACAGGATTTTTTGCCATGTTGGCCAGGCTGGTCTCGAACTCCGGACCTTGTAATCTGCCTGCCTCAGCCTCTCAAAGTGCTGGGATTACAGGCGTGAGCCACCACACCCAGCCTCCTTTTCCTTCTCCCCTTCCTCCTCTCTCTTCTGCATATTCTTCTTCTAGCATCAGGATAGAGTCCTGTTCTTATCTTCTTGGTGCATAACATATTCAACGGCTCAGTCCGCCCAGACTCTTCCCAGTCCCATGTCACATCCTGACTGGTTCCTCCTCCCAGCCTTCCCTTCCGTCTCTTATCTTCACTGGGAGGCCTGCCTGTGCCTTGTCCAACCCTCCAGCCAGGGCAGGGTTACGCCCTGTCTCCTCCGCGCATCACCCAGTGCCAATGCCCGTCGGGCAGCGTCCTCGCTGTTCGCCCAGCCTGAGCATGGCGGAGCACACCCGGGGCCTCCGAGCCATGCCGACTTCTGTTGAGCTCTGCCCTGCTGTGCTCTGCAGATGTGGCCTATTTCACAAACTGCAGGTGGGTGGGAACCCTGTGTCCAGCACGCCTGTTGGTGCCATTTTCCCCCAGCACATACTCACTTTGTATCTCTGTCCCATTTTGGTGATTCTCACAGTGTTTCAAACAACAGGGTCTCACTCCATCACTCAGACTGGAGTGCAGTGTGGCAGTCACGCTCACTGCAGCCTCAGTCTCCTGGACCCAAGCAATCCTCCCGCCTCAGCCTCCCAAGGAGCTAGGATTACAGGTGCCACCATCACACCTACCTAATTTTGTTTTAATTGTAGAAATGAGGTCTCACTATGTTGCCTAGGTTGGTCTCAAACTCTTGGACTCAAGTGATTCTCCCGTCTTAGCTTCCCAAAGTGCTGGGATTACGGGTGTGAACCACCAGCCTGGCCTTATCATTATTTTTTTATGGTGATCCGTGGTCTTTGGTGTTATTATTGTAATTGTTTTGGGACACTGTGAACCATGACCACGTAAGATGTGAACTTAATTGATAAATGTGTGTGTTTTCACTGCTCTGCAGACCAGATATTCCTGCATCCCTCTCCCTACCCTCTTCTCTTCCCTGAGATTCAGCAGTGTTGACATCTGGCCGGTGAATAACCGTGCAGTGGCCTCTAAGTGTTCAAGTGAAAGAGTCGCACGTCTCTGACTTTGAGTCGAAAGCTAGAAATGATTAAGCTGAGTAAGGAAGGCTTATTGAAAGCCAAGACAGGCCAAAAACTCTTGTGCCAAATAGTTAGCCACCTTGTGAACGCAAAGGGAAACTTCTGGAAAATGTGCCTCCCATGAACTCATGAATGATAAGAAAGCAAAACAGTGTTATTGTTTGAGGGATCTGGAGAGAAGATCAAACCAGCCCCCACGTTCTCTTAAGCTGAAGCCTAATTCAGAGCAAGACTCTAGTTCTCTTCAATTCCACGAAGGCTGAGAGACTGAGCATGCTGTGAATGGAGAGCTGGAAGCGAGCAGAGGTGTGTTTGTGAGGCTTAAGGAAAGACTCCATATCCAGAGCATGTTTGTGCAAGTGACTCAGCGAGTGCTGGTGGAGAAGCTACAGTTCCCCGGAAGAAACAGCCCAGACCTTTGATGAAGGAGACGCCACTAAGCAGCAGAATATTAATGTAGATGAAACAGCCTTCTACTGGAAGAAGAGGCCACATGAGACTTCCATAGCGAGAAAGGAAAAGCCAGTGTCTCGCTTCAAAGGTTCAAAGGACAGCTGACTCTCTTAGGGGGTAATGCAGCTGGTGACTTCAAGGTGAAGCCGATGTTCATTTATCATTCCAAAAATCCTAGTGCCTTAAGAATTATGCAGTATCTGCACTTCCTGTGCTCTGCGGAGGGAACAACAAAGCCTGGATGGCAGCATGCCTGTTTACCACATGGCTTATGGAATATTTTAAGCCCACTGTTGAGATCTACTTCTCAGAAAAAGATTCCTTTAAAACTATACCGCTCAGGCTGGGCACGGTGGCTCTCGCCTGTAATCCCAGCACTTTGAGAGGCAGAAGTAGGTGGATCACCTGAGGTCAGGAGTTTGAGACCAGCCTGGCCAACATGGTGAAACCCTGTCTCTACTAAAAATACAAAAATTAGCTAGGTGTGGTGGCACACTCTTACAGTCCCAGCTATTCAGGAAACTGAGGCAAGCGAATCACTTGAACCCTGGAGGCAGAGGTTGCAGTGAGCCGACGTGGCGCCATTGCACTCCATTCTGGGCAACAGAGTAACACTCTGTCTCAAAAAAGCCCCAGAAAACCAAGCACTATACTGCTCATGGACAATGCCCCGACCATCCCGGAGCTCTGATGGAGACAAACAAAGAGGTGAATGTTTTCCTGCCGGTTGATACAACATCCATTCTGCAGCCCACGGATGAAGGAATAATTCTGACTTTGAAACCTTATTATTTAAGGAATACATGTGCTAAAGTTATAGATGCCAGAGACAGTGATTCCTCTGATGGATCCGGGCAGAGTCCACTGAAAACCTTCTGCGTAAGAGTCACCATTCTAGACACCATTCAGAACATTTGTGATTCCTGGGTAGAAGTCAGAATATCAACATAAACATTAGTTTGAAAGAAGTTGATTCCAACCCTCATGGATGACTCTAGGGGTTCAAGACTTCCGTGGAGGAAGTCACTGCAGGCATGGTGGAAACAGCAAGAGAAGTAGAATTGGAAGTGGAGGCTGAAGGACTGAGCGGTTGCAATCTCAGGAGAGAACCTAAGTGAATGACAAGTTGCTTCTCATGGATGCACAGAGAAAGTGGTCTGTTGAGATGGAACCCACTCCTGGTGAAGAGGATGTAAACACTGTGGAAATGACAACAAAGGCTTTGGAGTATTTCGTAAACCCAGTTGCCAACGCAGCAGCAGAGATTGAGAGGGCTAACTCCGATTTTGAACGTTCCACTGTGGGTAAAATGCCATCAACAGCGTTGCCCACCACAGGGACCTCTTTCATGAAAGGAATAGTTCATCAGTGTAGCAAACTTCATTGTCTTATTTCAAGAAACTGCCACATTCACCCCAACCTCAGCAACCACCACCCTGATCAGTCAGCAGCCGTCAGCATGGAGGTGAGACCCTCCATCAGCAAAAAGCTGGTGACTCGCCAAAGCATCAAATGGCCATTAGCATACTTTAGCAACAAAGTATTTTTAATTTCGATATCTTTTAACATAATGTCATTACACAATTAATGGACTGGAGGATAGTGTAGACATAACTTTTACCCGTGCTGAGAAGCCAAAAAGTCCTTGCGACTTGCTTTATGGCAATATTAGCTTTATTGCGGTCATCTAGAACCAAACCTGCAATACCTCTGCGGTTGGCCTATATTTAGTTCATGGAGCGTTTTTTTAAAAAACATAAATTTAGTAATGCATTTAACTATTTACTGGCTAGCGCTTACTGCTCCGGGCATAAGACGAGCTGGTGTGTGAGTGTGTGTGCCTGTGTGTGTGTGTCTGTGTGTGTGTGTGGTCCAGGGTGGGTGAGGAAATCCCCATGAGAAATCTCTGCCTTTAAGCAACTCCTAGCCTGTCTTGAGAATTAAATACTCAACACATAGTAGTCAGTGTTAAGTGCAGTGCAAATAACCCCAACAGCAATTTTCAAGCTAATCTGCCTGGAAAAAAAAAAAGCCATCCATGTTCATGCTTTGAAATCTCTCATTTTTTTATTTGGGGGCATTCCAAGTACGTTGCAAAGTGCAGTGTTAAGATTTTGATCCATGTGTGTTTCTGAGGCAAATTTGCGTCTGCTGTTGGCTGGGGCCTGGGCTGCCCAGGGGGGCACCCGTCTCAGACCCTTTTATTCATCCTGTAACCGGCCCCAGCACGACTCCCCAGCCAGCCTGGGCACGCACAGAGACCTTCCAGCAAGAGCCAGCGGCTCCTATGGCAAAACGAAGAATGTGTTGGGAAGCGCCATCCCCGCTGGCTAGGGCATCATATTTTTTTCTTTCTTCAATTCGCCACTAAGGGCTAACTTTACAACTTTTATTATAATATGCTTTATGTACAACAGTGAAACTTTACTGCAACAGATGCCCATTTTATATATTCATGCATAAAGCATATTTTTAAAATCCTTCGTCCGAGGCTCATAATACAATATTAAACCCACACCGTATTTTCTCTATGCATTCATAAAAAAGGCACTCAGTCCTTTGGAAAATGTTATTAGGAACTTTGACTCTGGGGTGTCAGATGTTTCAGGCTGTGTGCGTGTTTTGCTGGAACAGAAGTGGAGGAGGAACGACGCCTGCTGCGCTGAGCGGGTAACAGGCCTTGCAGACCTGGAGGAAGGCGTGAGGACGCTGGAATCCCAGCAGAGCTGTCTGTGTGGGGTTTGTTCCCTCCACTGGGCAAGACATGGGTTGAGGGAGTGCATCCTGCTTCTGTTTGGGAAATGAGATGTCACATCAGAAATTATATTCAGTTATTTATCATCAGCAGGAGATTTCCAGCAGGACTGGAAGAAATTGAAACAATACCTCTAAGTAATTCCAGCCTTTTTTGGATTAGTGGCTGGTCTCAGGAAAGCCCTATAAACTAGGTGATTCTGACTATTATAAATTGTGATTTGTTTGTCCTGGGTCTAAACCCAACAGACTAATTCTGAGATTCTATTTGATATTTTGCATTCTGTTTGTCACTGAGTGACCTGCATGACAAGGGATAAAACCTCTCTTTCCTCCCAGACCCATTGCCATGTCCCCAAGGCACCTGGAGCTGTGCCCAGCTGGCGTGGCATCCAAGATATGCATGTCTTCTGAGTGAGTACTTTCTTTAATTATCAATCTTCCTACATGTTTTTAAATCTTATTAAAAATTCATTAATTGGCAGGGCTTGGGGACTCTCTCCTGTAATCCCAACATTTTGGGAGGCCGAGGCGAGTGGATCATTTGAGGTCAGAAGTTTGAGACCAGCCTGGCCAACATGATGAAACCCGTCTCTACTAAAAATACAAAAAAATAGCCAGGCCTGGTGGCAAGCACCTGTAATCACAGCTACTCAGGAGGCTGAGGCAGGAGAATTGCTGGAACCCGGGAGACGGAGGTTGTGGTGAGCTGAGATTGTGCCACTGCCCTCCAGCCTGGGCGACAGAGAGACTCCATCACAAAAAAGAAAAGAAAAGAAAAGAAAAAAATTCATTAATCGATATTCAAAAGTAGTTCATTCTAACGGTCTGAGATAACACCTGCCCTGTTCTGTGCAAAGACCCCAGAGTGGGTCCCCTGAGACTACCTCCCTGCTGGGGCTGCTGGCCGGGGAGTGGAGGCTGGGGTGAGCACCCACCCGTGTGGCAGGCAGGACACATGGACACCCAGAAAGGGCCTCGCCTGCCTACATCATCAGCCTACACCATCCTGACCTACATGATGTCATTGCTTTAAACAGCTGCCTGTTGGTGCGGCTTGCTCTGCAGCTAAAGCTAACAGATGCCCGCACCCACCATGAACCACATACCCTTCCAGCCCCTAAAAATGCAGAATGAACAAAATGGAAAAAAATACCTGCGCGGAGGAGCTTACTTGCAAGAGGCACCCGTGTCAGCCTGCGTCACCCACGCCCGCTGCTGTGTGGGACCTCCCCACACACGTGTGATCCTGTCGTTTGCAGTAGAGGGAGGGTTCATCTATTTCCAGGCTTCGTTTTTGTTTTGATAAACAACATCTTACCACAGTCACAGGAACTACTCACGGTGCATGCCTGTACAAAGAATTGCTGTGCCATGCACATGTCCACCTTCAGAAGATCGGAAACATTGCCTGGGCTCAGGTGGCCACAGAGGCAGGAGGAGGGTGGACGATGGTGACAATACAGACAGGAGCAGGTGGAGAAGGTGCTGTTGTTGTGCAGGTGGGAGGTGGACAAGGCAGCCCTGAGGACCTGGCTGGGAAGGGTTCAAGGAGTGGAGTCTCCTGATTAATTATTGATGTCTGACAGGGAAGGGGCAGGAGAGAACAGGCAGGAAAAGAGCGCATTTTCCCCTGGAAACTCCATCCGGGTGAAAGATGCAGTTACGAAGAAGCAAGAGGATGCGGATGATATTTGAAGCATGTAGAAATGAAATTCCCCAGGATTTAAAAGAGGAAGTTCTGAAATGCACCTGGCAGTCCCAGACAGCCGGGAGGATGGCAGTGAGGTCCCGGAGACAGGAAGGTGGATGGGGGTGAAACGTGCTGCCTGGCCTTGCGGCACGGCTTTGGACATCAGAACAGAAATCCTTTTTTTATATTATTATTTCAAAATAATAATAATAGAGTCTCACTCTATCACCCGGGCCAGAGTGTTAGTGGCACGATCTCGGCTCACTGCAACCTCCGCCTCCCGGGTTCAAGCGATTCTCCTGCCTCAGCCTCCTGAGTAGTTGGGATTACAGGCACCCACCACCACACCTGGCTAATTTTGTATTTTTAGTAGAGACGCGGTTTCATCATGTTGGTCAGGCTGGTCTCAAACTCCTGACTTCAGGTGATCTGCCCACCTTGGCCTTCCAAAGTGCTGGGATGACAGGCGTGAGCCACAGCTCCTGGCTGGAGCTTCGGTTTGGGAAGATGAAAACCTTGTGAAGATGGAGGATGCTGACCGACTCTGTGAATGTTCTCGGTGCCACGGAACAGGACACTCACCAATGGTGAAGATGGTAAATGTTATGTCATGTATATTTTACCACAATTAAAACATTACAAAGGAAAAAACAGCTCCTGTTGATGCTGGCTTTGCAGAACATATTGCAATGCCCCCGACGTTCATACTGAGAGTGATTTAAATTTCCCTTAAGGAACTTCTCACCCCCACAGGGGAAGTCCCTGAGACACCAAGGCCTCAGACCTGCCCCGATCGGCTCCACTGGCTTGGCTGTGGGTGTCTGGACCACAGGGGTCCTCTCTTCCACCTCCAAAGGCAGCCGTCTCCGCTCACAGATCTGGGCCCCATGGCTCCTGATCTCCTCTCTGTTTAACACCCCACTTCCTGCCTCACTGCCTGTGGGACCAGGTTGCTGCTGGGCCCCAGATGGCCGGAGGCTTGAGGTCAGTCATCCCTGGCTCTCCAGCTCATCAGTCACCTGCTGGGATGGAGTTGGCGCTCCGTGGCTGCACGGCGCCCACCTGAGCTCCAGCTGACATCAAACAGGCCCTGAAGACGGCTCGTGTCTATGTTCCCGCAGCGGCCCCGTTTTAAGCAGAAAGCTTGCCTGCGGCCCCCGGCTACCAAAACAGTCTGTTCGTTCTCAACGCTGCCTCCCTGCCCTCTGCGGCCCCTCGCTGTCTGGTGTGTGACTACGGTTCTGTTTACGCTCGCATTAAGGCAGACAAGAGTACAATGCCAGTTGCAACTGAGCTGTATAATTATTCACCAAAACAACGTTTGGAGGTTTATCCTTAAGGAACACTAGCAAGGAAGTCGGTTTGTGTAACATTCCTGGAAAACAGAGACAAATCGCTGAGCACTCAGTGATCCTCCATGATGGTCCTCCACGGCCAGGAGAGCCACTTAAAGGTTCCACGCAGATGGGCAGTGGCCGAGGCAGGTTCCTCATCCGGGAAGTTCTTGTCCAGGTAGAAAGTACATGATAGAAAGGCCAGCTCTGACGCTGTGCATGCCGCCAGCTGGTGCCGACTGCGAGGCTGTGCACAGGGCGAGCTGGTGGTGAGCTGGGATCAACCACACGGCTGGGGCAAGAAAGGGTACGCCACTGGGACACGGGGCCCTCGGGGAGTGGCTTGCATCTTAGCCTGGAAGGGCAGAGTCAGTTCTGGCTGCAGAGGACCTTCGCAGGTAGGATGTTCCTGCACAGACGCAGTGAGGGAGACCAGGGAGGAAGAGCAGGGCTGCCAGCGCTGGCCACAGACTCCAACAGGAGATGGAAATGAAGGACCCCCTAAGCCTCACCCCAGCTGAGTGCAGAGCGGAGACAGGACTGCAGGTGGACTCTGTGTGGCAAGAGTGCCATCATGAAGCCCTGTGGCTTCCCCTGGGCTGTGCTGCTGAGGTCTCCCAGCTGGCAGTGGAAACAGCACGGGAGAAATCCCTGTGGACTGCCTGGAGGAGACCCAAGGACTGCACTCTCTGGTTCTCTGCTCCGTGGGGTCCGGGAGACATACAAGTGGGCTCACTTCAGGCATCAGTCACCGGTTGTTTCTCCACGACTGCCGAGGTACCATGATGCGGTTGAAATGGATGTCCACGTCCCTCCAAACCCAAGATCAATAGCGTTTCATTACTGTGAGGGCCGACGGAGCTCTTTCTTCTGTGTTGCAAGTTTATTTCAGCCTAAATTATTAAGCAGCTTGTTTAATAATGCAGGCCTTCGCATTGTCGATGGAAGGGCAGGTGCCTCGCTTCAAAGCGCATTGTCTCGGGAAAGCTGCAGGAGGCCGGCCTGCTCTCTCATCTTGCGCGTAGGGTCATCTGTCAATGAGGAGGAGGTTTTTACTCCTTGATAAATGAGGCGCGCCTGCTCCGTGCGCCCTGATGGGCTATCAACAGCCGGCCCTTTCCAAATGATGCCTGCTTACTGCTTACCGCACGTGGCGAGCTTCCTGGGATGCCGCTGACCATTCCAGTGGTTTTCAGAGAAAAGCAGATGCTGCCGAAGCCAAGCTCCTTCCCGGCGTCGCCCGAGTGCCACACGCACACGCACGGATGCTGCATGCTTACAACAAGTGGGAGAGGAGTCGTTCCTGGGCTGACGCTCCTCACTCTGTCCAGAGCCCTCCAAGCCCACGCCCTCTGTGCTCAGCTGAGAAGCTCCTGCAGGCCACCCCGGCCAGGGCTCCTGACAGCCTGAAGGTCAGGGAGGAGCAAGTGGAGCTGAGAACTTGCTTCACATGTGAATCCAGCATAAGCTCCACCCAGCTCCTCTCCAAAGACACGGGACACCCGCCCAGGTCTCTGCACTGAGATGTGGTGGCCTCCACAGCGTCCTGGTCACCTCCCTGCCAGTGATGGTCCTCCCTGTCCTGCAGTCCGTCCCTGCCACCTCGGAGATGGAAGACAGCCCAACACCCTGTTCGCAAGCTTCATAAAGCGAGTCCGCTCATCACTGCCTTGGGATTGTAGAATCCCGGGTGGGTGTTCCAGCCACGTCAGAAATCCTAAAGGATCCTTGAAAATCTCCCCATGAGGAGACAGATCCAGAGAGGCACATGCTTTCTCCTTCAGCCTGGGCACCCTTGAGGGTGAAAGGGGTGTGGTGCGTAGTAGCCCCTGACCGCAGGACAGCACACGGGAGCAGGACTGTCGCAGGGTCCACCCACCTCGCACGGTCCCCCATCCCGAAAGCTCTCCAGACACCTGGCCCAAGCCTTGGGGGCGCTGGGATGTTCAGGCTCATTCTGGATCCACTTTTTCCAGAGCCCCTTTCCTAGTCTAAGTCTCTCTGAAAAGCCCCAAAGGGACTCTCTGGACTCTGCCAGCTCATTGAGTCCCCTAAGTGGTGGCCCTAGTGAAGCCCACCGGGGAGCTGTGTGCTGGGCTTGGCCACACTGCACTCCCAACAGCACACACATTTCCACTGTATTCCCACAGAAGACGGGGCCCAGGGAGAGAGTGAGCCCAGGCTCTCACACGCAGAGCAGGTGACTGACCCCCACGGCTTCGCTTCAGGTCTCTGGGCTGGTGGATGCGTGCTGCAGGGTGGGAGTCAGGTGGTCAGAGTCCCAGGCCGGGATCATCCAGGCGCTGCAGGGAAATAGCTCAGCAGAAGGAAGGAGCAGGAATCGGACTTCTGAACCCCTCTGGGAGGAGGAGAGCTCTCAGAGTGGACAGAGGCCATCAGGAGGCCAGTTTTCTTCAGCATGTGAAAGTAATGTTCTGGGAATGATGGAGAGGTTGCTAAAGCCAAGAAGCAGTGGTCAGAGAGCTGGTTATTTACATTTTAGAGAGTTAAAACCTTCTGTGGGGTACTGAATGCTCACGGCAGTTCCAGCTGACACATGGAATTCGGGGAGAGATGGTATCAGACCGTGAGGACAATGACCTGAGACGGGGCTGGCAGGAGTTGCCTGTGTCTTGTGTAGGGTATGTGTAGGGGTGGTATGAGGTTGGTGAATTCCAGAGAGAGTCCAGGCTGGAGACGCCAGCTCTAATGTATCAGCACAAAGACAGACGTCAACGCCAGCTTGTGGGCAACCCCAGATTAAGAGGTCATGACAATTCCCAACACCCCTCATGCGCTCTCTCCTTCCAGAAATGAAAACCCCCGTGACTTCCTTCCCGAGGCTTTGGAATTAAACTGCAGGGTTTGAGTGACAAACACGTCCTCCAAGTCAAGCTTCCTCCCCCTCGCACCTGCCCACAGGAGCAGGTTGAGGAAAGAAACGAGACCAGAACAGACCCTTGAAGACCAGCCAGCAGCGCGCAGGAGACGGACGGAGTAAATTCAGTAAAACAAATGTTCAGAAAGACAGTGGGAAGCGTGATCCGAGAGAAAACAGAAGCAGCGCTGAAAAGTCATTTTACAGAATTAATGAGGAGAGAGTTAGGCCCGAGGGAGCCGTAAGCAGCGTCCAATAGGAGAAGAGTTCACTGTGCCCCTTGGATCTGACAATATGGAGCCAGGTCATTAGTGTTTCCAGGCAGATTTGGTGAAATCATATCACCAGGTTACAGGAGGTTAAAGACAGAATGGGTGGTGTTGGGGCGCGTTTGGAGAGGAAGAAGAGGACGAAGGCCGTTTCTTATCATCTGTCGTTGGGTGCCCAGTGGAGTAAGCCTAAGGAGTAACTTAATATCAGCTAAATTTCAGGAGAGACTATGAGACATATCACCCCCTTGTGTCTTTTGTCTCTTCAGCAAAGTGTTGGATGGGTTCATTCTGCTTCCAAAAGAAATAAAGAGAAAATCTATGTGCAGCAGCGCGGTGGTGAAAACCAAAGACGCAAAACCACCACCGTGGGAGAATCCCACTTGCTGAGAGAGGTGGGGCCCCTCCCTTCACCGCCTGCATTCACGGGAGGGAATTCAGGGCCACTGGGGTGTGGGGTTGGGGGATAACGCACCTGCACCCTCTCTCACACATGTGGTTCTCTGTCTGTGCCTCCCTGGGGAACGGGATCTCGGCGGGAGATTCTTTAGCCCAACTCGTTTTATGTGTTACTGCACCAGTCCTTCGTATTTACCGACCACTGACGTGTAAGGCCTGCAATTTGCTTCTCCTCTGTTTACCCATCTGAGACTGAAAGGCCGTGAAATATTTAAAAGCATCGATTCTGCATTCCCCCAACATTATTAACAGGGAACAAAAAGTTATTTCACACCCTCATTTTGTCAGCTGCCTAAAGGACTCGAGGGACACGGAGAATTTCATAGCAGGCACCCGCAATATAACCAATTGCAAATCCTTTCAACACTTTCAGCTAAACAGTCTGCTGAATAATTGAGCACACAGAATTGCAACCCACTTAAAAGGCTTCTCCCTCGCCAAGGCCGGAGAAGCCATCCTTGTGGACATGGTCCCACCAAAGCATCCACACCAGACATGGTTACTTCCCTGATGGAGCACTGGGTGGTACCTCTGTGACCCAGATTGCAAAGGGAAGCCTGGCACAGAGGAGTCAGGTGAGGGAAACAGAAGGCTCTCCCAGGAAGGCGATGGGCATTAGTTAGGTTTCACCAAAGACCAGAACCTGTGGGGTGTGAAGGCTGAAGAGTGAGTTAAAAGAGCGGGATGTGAGCTTGGACCACAGATGCAGAAGGAGAGAGGCCGAATCAAGGCTCTATTGTCCTTGATTTATATCTACTTGGAGTGTGTGACAAAGGCCTCGGTGTGGCATGTCCAAACTCAAGGTGACTGCCTTTCTCCCCAAATGCCATGCTTCTCCTGAGTCCCCACCCTCCTAAAAGGGACCACAAGCTCTGCAGTTCTCAGGTTAGACATGAAATCAGTACATCGCCTCATAAGGGATCAGATGAGCGCCACTCCCGCATCTGCACACCTCCACTCAATGTACAGGGAATCAGCCCAGGGTGCAGCTGGCCTTTGCCTCCTCAGGGAGCCTCAGAGTGTCTGCCCTCCCTGGAAAGCACCACAGCACCCGGTGGAATCTGAGTCACCTTTGACACCCCCACCTCCCACCTCACTCACCCAACCTGGATGCAGCCACAGGGCAGAAGCCAGTCATCCGGCCACTTGGAGAGTCGAAGGTGACGGCATGTAAGGTGTCTATTCACCAGGCAGGCTGATGGCAATCCTTGGTCAAGACCAAAGGCAGCAGGCTCCAAGGTCTGAGCTTGGTTATGGCTCTGCTCTGTAATTAAAAGACCATGTGTCCTACTTAGCAAACGCAGTTCTATAAAAATTGCATGAAACAGAGCCTCTCAGTCTAGAAAGCAGCGGACACGGCTGGCCCTGAGCACAGCGCCATCCCCTGCAGGGGTGGCCTTCAACACGGCCACTCATCAACTCATCCCTTCCAAAGGCTTACAGGGCTTTCATGATGGAGCTTGGGTGTCCACTCTCCCCGTCGGGATGTGTGTTCTACGAATCCGCGCCCCCCTCCATATCATTCCCCGGACACTTTCAATCAGCCCGTCCTTTTCCCCCGACTCTGTTCCAACTGATCTTCAAGTGCGGTGATTTCGAGTAGAAAACATTTCTCCCGTCTGTGGAGTCTCCATCTCTGGGTGATCACTCTGTGGTGTGGCCACCCCTCTTTCTCCTGGTTCTGAAGGCACACCGTCTCTAAACCGCACACCCCGCTGGGGCACACTCCTGCTGACAGACCTCAGCGGCTTTCCACTGCTACTGGGTCCAAAATCATGCCCCACCCGCCAGTGTCCCATCCACCCAGCTCTGCCCCCCCGCCCGAATCCCTCCCAGCGTGCACTCCCGCCCCGAGGGCCAGCTGTCCTCCCAGCCTGGTTCCCAAACCCCACCCGCTGCTGCTGCCCAGCTCAGGCCTGGGGTCCTGTGCATGGGTCCTGGGAAGCCCCTCCTTCCCTCTCTCTGACTGTTAATTCTTACTCACTGTGGCTCCAGTTCAAGCAGGATTCCTCCAACCACCCCGTCCCAGGGAGCAGTTGGGCTCTGGACTGGCACTCTCCTTGTACCACGCAGGTAATTAAATACATCCGTGAAAAGCCCTGCTGTGCTGGTCGCCTTCTGTGCACGGTCTGGGGGGACAGGGCCACGCCCGCCTTGCTCTCGGCCTTGACTCAGAGCCTGGCCCCACACCAGCCCCTCCGTCAGCTTCTCCTGACTCTGGCTTCAGTCTCAGGGGGAGAAATGCACCCCACTCCCCTCCTCATGCAGGGCCCCCAACTTCCCAGCCACTCTTGATGGCCATCTGCTTTTATGGCCTTCATATGTTTCACACAAACTAAATGATTACATGTAAACAAACAAATAAGAAAAATGACTGTAGTTTGCGTGAAAAGCTGCAGAGACAAAAAGCAGCTGGCCGTGAGGATAAGCAGGGTCCTGAGTTAGGAGGGGAGTGGGGAATGCAATGCTGCCCGCTCTGCGCATCCTCCTCCACCCTCTCCTCTCCCCCAGCGCCAAGGCTGGGGGCTGCGTTAGAGCCCGGGGCTGCGTCCTCAGCTGAGCCTCATGGCCTCCCCTCTGCCCTCCCAGCCTCAGTCAGACCCCTCCTGTGTGGGTCCAGCCTGACCCCTGCCCTGTGGGTCCAGCCTGACCCTGCCCCGTGGGTCCAGCCTGACCCCTGCCCCGTGGGTCCAGCCTGACCCCTGCCTTGTGGGTCCAGCCTGACCCTGCCCCGTGGGTCCAGCCTGACCCCTGCCCCGTGGGTCCAGCCTGCCCCTGCCCCGTGGGTCCAGCCTGACCCCTGCCCCGTGAGTCCAGCCTGACCCTGCCTGAGTTCTCCTTGGACTGCCTTTCATTTTCCTCAATAACGCTTTCTGCTTAGAGGTCATGCACACCTTTCATAGATTTATTTATTTTTGATACTATTTATGGAACATTTTTTAAAATTCCATTTTTAATTGTTGGTTTTTATATAAAAACAGACATGATATTTACCTTGTTCCAGGAGCCACGATACATGAAACTTATTAATTCTCATAGTTATTCTGTGACCTTTTCGAAGTGTTACCTAATCAATTCTGTTGTATCCAAATAACTTTGATTTTTTATATTCTGATCCTCATACTTGAGTTATTCGCCTCCCCTTAATGATCCACCTAAAGCCTGCAGTGCAATAGGAAAATTCAGTGAGGACAGGAGCATCCTCATCTTGCCATCATCCAGCGGGAGGCATCATCAAGTTAAGGAAACTCCATTCTGTTCCCAGTTTTCAAATATTTTATCAAGAATGAATATTGGGCTGGGCGCAATGGCTCACACCTGTAATCCCAGCACTTTGGGAGGCTGAGGCGGGTAGATCACAAGGTCAGGAGTTTGGGACCAGCCTGGCCAAGATGGTGAAACCCCGTCTCTACTAAAACTATAAAAATTAGCCAGGCGTGGTGGTGAGCACCTGTATGCCTGTCATCCCAGCCACGCAGGAGGCTGAGGCAGGAAAATTGCTTCAACCCGGGAGGCAGAATTGCAGTGAGCCGAGATTGCGCCACTGAACTCCAGCCTGGGAGACAGAGTGAAACTCCGTCTCAAAAAAAAAAAAAAAAAATAGAATGAAAAGACTTTTTGCAGCTAAGATCATCACTTTTTCCTAGTTTACTCTGTTAATGTGGTGAACTGTCCTAGTGTTTTGTTTCAAGATATTATTCATATGCAAAAATGCAGAGACCTTCAATGTTCAGTTTGGTAAGCTTCAGCAATTGTATAGATTGCTGAACAGGACGCAAACCACCTCCATCCCTCCAGGAAGCTCCCCCATCTCTTTCACACACCTTCCGCTCCGTTTTCAGACTTTTTGGTTATTTTCACTTCGGGGCCATTACGTCTAACAGAGCCATAAACGTTCTTACAGAGGTGCTTGTGGTGACATGCAGCCGCTCTGCCCCCAGGTAAACACCTGGGAGTGAAATTGCTGAGTTGTGAGATAGAGGTGGACCCGTGACCACCTCGCTAATGTCATTTGTCATGTCTAAGAGATTTTCTGTATGCACGGTCATGCTGCCTGCAGCCAAAAACGCTTTGACTTTATCTTTTCCAATTAGTACTGTTTTTACTTTTTTTTTTTTTTTTTTTTTTTGCTAATTTACTGGCAAGCGTCTCCAGCACAATTCTGATAGAAGTGGAGAGAGTGGACATCTTTCCCTGCCTCCTCTTCCTCAGCTGCAAACGTTCAGTATTTTAACATCACTTAAGGTGTTAGCTGCAGGTTTTCCATACATGTCCTTTATCAGATTTTCCAAATTCACTTTGACTCCTATTTTGGAGAGGGTTTTTGCTATGAAGAGGTGCTGAATGCATCATGTGCTTTTGCCACACTTATTAAGATAATTATGTTTGTTTTTTCCTCTTTTCTTCTCCTGATGTGCATTATCTTGAGTTTTTCATATTAAACTATCCTTGCCTTCTAGAATTAAAACCCACCTCATCCCAATGCTTGATTTGAGTAGAAACATTTCATTAAGTCTTTCCGAATCTTTGTGTGGGAATGAGGTTAGCCTGCAACCCCCTTCTTCATAACCTCTGATGGTGTTTGAGTCCATCCCAGCGGCTCATGCCTGTAATCCCAGAACTTTGGGAGGCTGAGGTGAGTGGATCATTCGAGGTCAGGAGTTCTAGACCAGCCTGACCAACATGGTGAAACCCTGCCTCTACTAAAACTACAAAAATTAGCCTGGCGTGGTGGCGGGCACCTGTAGTCCCAGCTACTTGGGAGGCTGAGGCAGGAGAATCACTTGAACCCAGGAGGTGGAGGTTGCAGTGAGCCGAGATCACACCACTGCACTCCAGCCTGGGGGATAGAGAGACTCTGTCTCAAATAATAATAATAATAATAATAATAATAATAATAATAATAATAATAGTTTGCTAAAGATTGGGGTTCATTCTTTCTTAAATGTTTAGTAGAATTGTCTGGTAAAGCCATCTGAATGTGGAGTTTTCTTGTTGGGAATGTTTTTGAGTATTAATTCAATTTCTGTAATAGATTTAAGTTTACTTAGATTTTCTATTCTTGTGCCTGATTGGTTGCCTCTTATTTTTCAAGGAATTTGTTTTTTCATCAAAGTTGTTGAGATTATTTACATAAAAGAATTGGTAATTTTCCCTTGCTAGACTTCCAATTTATGTAATATCTGTAATTCCTGATAGTGGTGATTTGTGGTTTTATTATTTTATTTTTCTTAATCAGTGTTGTTAGAGGTTTATTAATATTACTAATCTTTTCAAATAACCACCTTTGGCTTCTGCTGACTATTTTCTGTTTTCTATTTTATTACTTTCTGATCTGAGCTGAGTTCTGATTTTTTTTTTTTACTCACTTTAGTTTAAGACCACCTTTCTTTTACTAGCTTCTTAAGGCGGGATCGTGATTTATTTATATCAGTTTTTAAAAATGCATACATATATAAAGCTATAAGTTTCCTCCTAAATTCTAATTTAACTGTTTGCCACTAATTCTAATACATCAGGCTTTCATTCTGATTCAATTCAAAATATTCTCTCATTCCCTCTGTAGTGTCTTCTTTCATGCATGGAAGATTTAGCAGTGTGTTGTTTAATTTTCAAATATTTGTGGATTGTTTAAGTGTCTCATTGCTACTTATTTCTACTTTAAAGCCATTATGATTAGAGGATCTATTCTGTATAATTTTAATTATTTTGTATATAGAGACCATTTTTGTAATCTGTCTTGAAGAAAATGTCATGTGCAACTGAAAAGAACCCATATTCTGTGGTTGTGTGTGGTAATGCTCTTTAAATATTAAGTAACCCAGGTTGGTTGATACTACTTTTCGTATTTGATAAGCTTAAAGATTTGTTCGCTAGTCTATCAAGGAATTACTAGATTGGTGACACACATGGCTGGTCGTGACTGCCCGTTTCTCTCTATATCTGTCCATTTTGCTTTAGGTAACCTAATAATGTCTGCTGTTAGGTTAATACATGTTTAACGTATTGCACGTCTTTAACAAATTCGCCGTGATAAAATTCCATTCTTCGGTATCTCATAACACTCGCCCTCTTTAGTTCCATTCTGACTGTCTGATGCCAGCACGGTGGCGCCGGCCACACACACTCACGAGCGCTCCCAGGCCTGCACTGGCCGGCTTTCCTCCTCCTGAGTCTTTGCAGCTGAATCTCTTCTTCCAAGAAGGATTTCTTTGTCCCTCGTTTTGTTTTGATTCGATCTCATAATATTTGCATTTCATTTCCAGCACTTAGTCTGTTTAGATTTGATGTAATTGTTGCTATGATGGGTTTAAGTCTCTCATTTTGAAGTTTGTTAAACACTAATTCAGTGAGTTCTTTGTTCCGCCTGATTGTGAGTCAACTGTGTATTTTTAGTGTTCTATATGACCTCTCTAATTGACTTTGTAGCCACTCTTTGTGTTATGTTTATATATTAGCCTAGGAATTAAGTGCACACAGCTCAGTAATTGTCTTCACAGGGCCTCTTCCTCTTTCACAGCCCTGAGGAGGCCTTGGAGCCGCAGGTCCACGGGGCCTCCTTACGTCCTGCGTGGTCTCGTGTTGTATTTCTAGCTGTGCTCCAAAATGCACTGCAAATATTTTTGCTCCAAATACTGTTATTTAAATATTAAATTATTAATATAATTAATATAATAAGATTATTTTAAATTAATATATTTGCTATGCTTTATTTTATATTAAATAAATATTTCATACTGAAGTTTTGTACTAAAATATTATATTGCATATTAAGTATATCTTTAACATATTTTAAATTAATATAATAAATAAGATTACTTGAGTTATGGGGTCCTTGCTACTTTATGCTCAGATTCACAGCCCCTCAGCCACTGAAATGCCTTGAAAAAACATCAGCATCCACACCCAGCCGTGGCCATCCACATCCCACTCGGCACGTCCACGCCGGCCCATGCCACTCCCTGACCCAGACTGTTTTTCCTCTGTCGCCCTCACCTCTGAAAGGGACTCCAGGCTTCCTCAACTCAGCCCATCAGATCTGAAGCTGGGGTTCTCCTGACCCCACACCCTCCCCCGTCGGGGGTGATCTTGCCTCACCGTCCTTATGCAGCCCCAGCTCCGACATTGCACTCGAGGCTGCCCGGAGCCCCGTCTCACTCTGCCTGCACCCTGCCATGCGCTTCGAGAGGCATGGCTTTCAGAAGCATCCCCAAGGGAGGCCTCCCTCGCCAAGGTTTGCCCATGGACGCCGCCCAGCCCTCCCTCCACGGTGCCCTGCACACTCTACCCGCAAGCAGCAGGGGCTCACGAAGGCCTCACTCCTTGCCCGGTTACGAGGGGTAATCTCGGGACCTGCCCCTGATGCGCTCAGGAAACACTCACCAAGACACACATGGGCCCTCACACCAGGAGAAACAGCCCGCACGGTGTGAAGAGTGGTCGTCATTCTCGTCTACGTTCACGCAGAATGACCCATAAAAATACACCTGCCCACGTGCCAGGGCGACCCTCCCTGCCAGGCCTGGCATGAACGGAAGGCGTGAATATTTGAGACACTAAATTATGATTCCAGGAACAACCCCTGCAAAGCTAGGAGGCTGAAGTCAATGTGGAATTCAGAATGACTGTTGTATGGGTGCCAGCGTGTCTCCTCTGGGCAGAGAGAAATCAGGGCTGGCAACGGTTAATTACACGGAGCGTGCTGATTCCCACCCGGGGGACACAGGCCACCCCCCCTCCCCATCAGGTCTCTCCACCAGGCAAGGAACAGTGGCCCCTTGACTCTTGTTAAAGCAGACATTCCTGAATTCCAATTCACCAGAGCACCACAGCTGTTCAGGTGCAACTGTGTGCTCCCTAGCCAAGTGCCTGGCACTGGGAATGTTTCCCATGTGTTGGTTCTCCGAGGGGGAGCTGCAGAAACTGCCACCATGCTTCCGAGGGAATTGGGAGGAATCTGCAGCATCCGACCCGCTGCCAGCAGCAGCCAACCCAGGACTGCAGGCCCCACCTCCCAGGAGCAGCCAGGCCAGTGCCGTGGTTCACCTGGCCAGCACCTGGGAAGAACCCCAATTTGCTCATCAAAGGTGGGTCTCAGCGTTACCGTGGGAGATAAAGAAGAGGTGATTCCATCCTGTATGACTCAGGAGGCACAGAAAGTCCTGAAAAATGTACCCCTTCTCCCCATGTGCTCCAGATTCCAGAACATGCTCTTCCCACAAGAAAGCTGTTTTCTGTTTTCCCTGCTTTCAGCTGGTCCTCTTGCCAACACCCACTCACCCTCTGAAGGGACCCCTGAGACTCCACCTTCTCCAGCTCCCAGCTGGACCCAGACCGAACCCCGATGGCTGCTGCAGCCCTTCCCAGCTTAGGGAGAAAGCCACAGAGGTGACCTGTTTGTGGAACCCGTCTCAGTGGCCCCTGCAGGGGGCAGAACAGAAGCTTCATGAACCCACCTGGCCCCGGCGCGGGTCTCAGCCTCTGTGTTTCCCAAGCAGCTCCACGGAGATGCGGCTCAGGGACCCGGGTGCCGGGCTCTATCCTGCCGTGTGTGTGATCACAATGGACCATCCAGGAACCCGCAGGTGAATATTCCACGGCTGTTAAAAAATCACGCAGCAACGTGATAGCGTTCACATCACCACATAGCATCGTGAACATTTTAATTCACTCTACTGATGTACAAGTCATGTGCCATCAAAAGCGTGCGATTGGGCCAGGTGCCGTGGCTCACACCTGTAATGCCAGCATTTGGGAGACTGAGGCGGGCGGATCATGAGGTTGAGAGATCGAGACCAGCCTGGCCAACATGGTGAAACCCCATCTCTACTAAAAATACAAAAAGTAGCCAGGGGTGGTGGCAGACACCTGTAATCCCAGCTACTCGGGAGGCTGAGGCAGGAGAATCATTTGAACCCAGCAGGCGGAGGTGGCAGTGAGCCGAGATCACGCCACTGTGCTCCAGCCTGGACGACAGAGCGAGACTCTGCCCCCCAAAAAAAAGCGTACAATTGGAGGAGTCACGGCAAACGTATATGCCCACATCCCCACCACCGTGGCCACGAAAACAAGCATCCTAGTGCCGTTAGCAGGCACCAGGGGCCAGGTGGCCCCCATTTGGACTCTGCATTGTTGTGGGGTCAGGCCCTGAGTAACTCCGCCCTGTCTGGGGGCTGTGGTCAAACTCTTCAGCTGGAACATCCTGGCGCAGGTGTCTGGCAATGCACAAGATCACCCCATAGAACCCGTTAAATCTTTAAAGTATTTAACACCCTGAGACGTGAACGAAACGTGAGGCTCTCGCTCGCCGGCTGTCAGCCTAAGATGACTCTGTCCTCGAATTTATGCCGGCACATCGAGATGCCCTTCTGGTTCCCCAGTTTGAGACAATGTGGCCTGAATCAGCCACTGTTGGAAATGCTCATTTTGTGCAATTTCAGGCATATATTCTGACATTTATCAGCTCAACTATCCCTCAAATTCAAGAGTACATTTTTTGTAATTCTTTGAGCAAAGCAGAAAATTGAACAGTTTGACTGATTTATGTAAGCATTTATAGCTGGGGAAACATAGGAGAAATTCACCCAGAATAGTCAATGTCAGAGTAAAAACCTCTGCGGCTGAAGTGGAGACAGTTTCCTTAAAGTCCACCCCTGAGGTCTCACACTTCCCTTATATTCTTAATAAGCTGTGATCTGATTAAAAATAAATTTCAATAGATGAAGAAGGCAAAGTGCCTGCTCGTCCTTGGCAAACTTCATTCCTTACTCCCAGTGAGAGGAACGCAGCCCTAGTGAGGTTCAGGCCGGGGACTTTCACAGGGGGCAAGACCAGACCTGAGTGGGGGCCCCATCCTCCCTCAAATGCATATACCCGTAACGGGAACCATAACGCAAACCAAAGCCACAGCCAAGCTCTAGACCTCGCCAGGGAGGCCCCCGGGTGCCAGGAGCACGAGGTATGAACAGGGAGGGAAGCCCGTGGGATGGAGCTCATGGCAGGCCTGGGACATGGCTTGCCAAGGGCTCCACTGCCCACTGCACAGCCCCTGGCCTGTTCTCTCCTCCTGACGGGGCCCTGGGCTTTGGCTCACTCCACGGCACCCGGCCCCTGTGGCAGCTCACTCAAGCATGGCCGGCACGTGCCCAGGGCTAGCATGGGCATGCGGACTGCGGGCGCGAGGCCTCAGCTCCTCCCTCGTGACATCACCATGGTCCTGCCATGTCCTCAGGATGCGGCACTGTCTTCCTCCAGGCTGAATTATTGGAGGGGACACAAGGCAGGAAGCAGGAGGCAGACGCTCTGGCCTCAGAGGTTGAGCCCTGGCAGAGACCTGGAGTGGCAGAGGTCCTGACGCCCGGTGGATGGAACAGAAGTGGATACGACCCCTGTGAAAAGCATTTGGCACAATTGAGGTACGCCACACATGCGCACAGCCAGAGTCATTCTGAGGCACGCGGTCTAGAGGAGCGCACAGGCACCCAGGAACAGCTCAACTGCGCGGCCCGCACACAGCCAGTCCTCACCAGCCGGAGCCCTTTTCATTATAAGCTTTATAGAGTTGTTTGACTTTCAAAACCCTACACATGGACCAAAAATATTAAAATTTCAGAAAAATTTAAAGCAGATGACAAGTGGAGTCATGGGGTGTGGATGAGGTTTGGCTTCAAACAGCAGCAAATGAAGGGAATTCTAAGAGTCGGGATGTGTTGTTGGTTTACAAGACGTAAATGTCCTACTCATCTGTCTGAGTTCAGGCAGTTCTAGATCACGTTTCTAAGCTAATGGAAATTATTTGGCAGAGAGGCACGTGCTAAAAATAAGAAAAAGAATGAAGGTAAGTGAGCATGTGAAACCCACAGACTTAACATGGCTGGAATCCAGGAGTCTGAGCCTGGATAGAGGTGGGACCTCCCTGAGTTATAACAGGAGGAAGAGAGAAATGACATGGGTGTGGGGAGCTTTGCAGATTTGGCAGCAGAAAGAGGTGGAAAATCCACCTATAAGTGACCCGTGAACTTTAAACCCATACTGTTCAAGGGTCAACTGTATATACTGTGTATATATTATGTGTCTTGCATTTTGTACATTTGATATTAATATAAAACTGGAAGAGACCCACGGGCCGGAGACTCCCATGGCAGACCCTGGACATCGGTGTCTTGGCTGACCCGAGAGCAGCTAATGCTTTTTCTAACCAAATAAATAACAACTAAAATAGGACTTGCCTTGTCAAAATTAAAAGGGCATTATTTTGAAATATGGTCTTAAAAATGGATTCTTCATTAAGTGGCACCAGCCAACCAGTTAAGCATTTGAGGAAAAATAATTTCTCCTTAATACAAATTAAATTCCCGAAGGTTAATGACTTGACGTAAAAAAAGAACTAAAATAAAATATGGAGTATGTTTTATTGTTTTTATAAGGAAAGTCTGTTTTTATTTTTAGAAGTTTCAATCCAGACCATAAAAAAGAAAGAATTGAGTATATGAAAGTGTAAAAGGCAGCGCAGAGAAGACAAATACATAAATTGCAAGCTGTAAAAAAGTTTTGCATTCTATATGCCAAAGAATTCACATCTATAAAACATGAAATTTCCTTAAAGTCAACACAAACACCGCAACTGAGAAAACAAATGGGGCAAATCTATAAATAGAGAAATCAGAGAAGAATGGAAAAATCAGAAAATAACCGAGGAAAAGGATTCAGCCTTAAAGGAACAAAGCAGACAGCATGAAGTCACCGAAAGCAATTATTTCTCCGGTAACTTGGCCAGGACAAAACAGCTGGAAGCCCCAGCGCTGGCCGGGTGTGGGGCACCCACAAACCACCCGGGGGTGCAGCTGGAAGAACCGTCTGTGAGGCCAGTTGGTCGGAATTGACCAAAACTCAGATGCAGGTTGGTTTTAAGCTGGCATCTCCTCTTCCAAGCACACCCCGCTGTGACCTGCTGGCAGTCCCCTAGGGAGGAGAGAAATCCCTCCATCCCCAAAGCGCATTGACCAGAATGTTCCTCAAAACCAGAAGTTCCCCAGTGGCCACTCGCTGTGAACAGATGAGGAAATGACAAGGTACGTGGGAGAGGTCGGCCTGTCTCCTGCTGCACCCGGAAGCAAGGAGCCACACGCTCCTGTGGAGCCACGGTGGGCCCGGCATGTGGGTGTAGACGGGTGTGGAAGGAAGCTCGGACCCTGCGTCTCCCACCGGACTGCAGGAGAATGGAATGCCGGCCTGGTGGTACCTATGGCCCCAGTGCTTTATCAAGTACCCCCGTCATGGTTTCAGAAACCTGCTGGAATCCTCCTTTGGGAAGGAGCCCATGAGGTTGCTCCCTGGGCAGGCTCTGTGTTCTCACTGCCCGTGCTGGAACCCGAGCCCCGCTGACCCGGGGGAGCTGGCCCACGGCGATGCTTGGGGTTTCTCTGCATCCTCCTCTGTGAAGTGGGGCGCTCCGCCTGCTCACGCTGCGTAACAGAACAGGGCAGGTGGGCAGTGGACACCACAGACGTCACCCCCTCGGGGTCCTGGAGGCTGGAAGTCTGAGATCCACACGTGGGCAGGCCTATTCCTCCAGAGCCCTCTCTTGTCAGCTGGTGGCCCGCGCCCTCCCTTGGCCTTCCCGCTCGTGGGAGCCCCCTGCTAGCAGCTTCTCTGGGTGTCCTAATCTCCTCTTCTTGTAGGGACTCTGATCACAGTGGATGAGGACCACCAGCCTGGCCTCATTGTAACAGTCGCCTCTCCAAAGCCCGTCTCCAAATGCAGTGACATTCTGAGAGGCCCTGGAGGATACGGCTTTACCCTGTGAATTTGGGGGGATGCAGTCAGCCCATCACAAGGAGTGATGATGGTGGGGTCTGTTGTGCAGGTGGCTGAGGCCATCAAGTGACTCAATGCCTGTAAGCCCTGTCAGACACAGAGAAGCGTCTTGGTACCAAGACGCTGAGCAGGGCTCAGGATGCACAGCTGAGACTCACATTGCCCTCCTGAAGCCCCGGAGGCCTGGCGGGATTACATTCTGTTCATTCCAGGATGTCTAATAATAATAGCAACCTGCTCAAGTGTTAGCAGCAGCGAATAATGCTAGATCCCCCGGCTCGGAACCCTCTCTCTGAACCGCCTTCCAAACACAGACGGCACGCACTTGTGAAGGACACATTCCACAACAGCCTCATTTTCACTCTAAGAGGCAGGGTCTCGCTCTGTCGACCAGGCTGGGGGGCAGAGGCGTGTTCACGGCTCACAGCCGCCTTCACCTCCTGGGCTCAAGCGATCCTCCTGCTTCAGCCTCTCAAGCAGCTGGGACCAGAGTGTACACTACCACACCCAGCCAATTTTTATAATTGTCTGTAGAGATGGGGGGGCTCACTATGCTGCCCAGGCTGGTCTAGAACTCCTGGCTTCATGCAATTCTCCTGCCTAGACTCCCAAAGCATCAGAACTACAGGTGTGAGTCACCATGCCCAGCCCAGTCTCAAGTAAATATTTAAAGGGAAAAAAACATTGGTGCTTAAAGATGGGAAGGGTGGGGGATGAGCAACACTGTTTCCAACAAACAAGGCCAAGGTTTGTCTGTGCTTCCAGCAGAGCCACCTGTGGCCTCCTCCTGGCAGCCATCGCCAGTTGGGAGCTCAGCAAAGACAGTCCCAGACCTGATGGCTGGGTCATCCTTCCTGCCACACTGCCATCCCCTCTCCCCTGCCTTCTGGGAGCAGAAGTTGGAGAGGGCTCCTTCAGATTGTCACTTTATTTGTAACTGAGAAAATCAAGTTCCCATGGCTTGAAATCCTCTCCGGTTCATTCTCGTGCATCAAGAAATAAAGTTAATGGAATTTTGCTAACAGAGTTTGCGAGGGGCACTCCTTCCTCCGGCTCCCCACCACCTATTTTTTTTTTTCTTTACAGTAATTGCTGTCTGAGCCTCAAAGGCTAGAAATCGTTTTTCATCTCATGCATGAAGAATTTCCATCTGATTGATGACAGCTATGGAGCCTTTCCTTGCCCATGCAGCTGCACTAATTTGCAAGCTAAAAAAATATTAGCAAATTGTTAATGGCCCATGAAACTGCAGGAGCGGCCTTAAGTGTTGTGTGCTCAGGACTCCTGACAACTACAGCTGCTCACCTAAATCCCCAAGGTGGCGGCAAGAGGAGGCGGCTTCTACACTCTGGCTCGGAGCTGGGGAGGGGCTGTCTCCCCGCAGCCAGGTCCTCTGCAGGGTTGGCATGGCAGGCACGCCCGCGGCCACCCACTGTGGTGGTGCAGACAGAGCGGCTCTGGGTAGCAGTTGGGACTGAATTTTCACATAGTGTGAAAGCTGGCACCAGCTCTCCATCGGAGCGGATACCTGTGGTCTCCTTTCGAGGCTGGGCCAATGGTCTGTGTCTGCCAATGAACTCTTCTTCAAGGAAGAAGCCGTTCCGCACAGGCCATGGTGCCCACTCGACCCCATCGCAGCCTCACGGGGCTCGGCAAATCCCACGGTGTTCCTGCCACGGCTGCTGCAGGTGTGCCCAGAGCTTGGGAGGCTGTACAGGCTGCCCAGTGCCAGTGGGGAATGAGCACTGATGTCATGACAGGACACCGTGCCAGGTGAGCTGGCAGCAGGTTCCCTGGTGGAAGGTCTTGCAGCTGTAAAGATGCAATATTTAGGGCCCATGACAGCAAGGCTCAGGTTACAAGAAGGCTGAGTCTTTCAGGACAGATAGGTCAAGAAATGCACAAGCTGTGGCTGTAAAGTCTGGGCACTGTCACTTAACTGATGCACTTAGCAGGGCTGGAGAAGAGTGGCAGCGGCTGTCCACGTGCGGTACACCCTGCTGAGCTACCTGCAGTGACTGTCCACGTGCGGTACACTCTCCTGAACTTCCTGCAGCGACTGTCCACGTGCGGTACACCCTCCTGAGCTACCTGCAGTGACTGTCCATGTGCCGCTCACCCTCCTGAGCTCCCTGCAGCGACTGTCCACATACCACTCACCCTCCTGAGCTCCCTGCAGCGACTGTCCACATACCGCTCACCCTCCTGAGCTCCCTGCAGCGACTGTCCACATACCGCTCACCCTCCTGAGCTACCTGCAGCGACTGTCGACGTGCCGCTCACCCTCCTGAGCTAGGTGGTGGGCAAGGATGGCAGCTCATTCCGTGATCTAAACCCATTCCAAGTGGATCCTGAGTTCTCCTCCTGCAGATACTCAAGGGAATATGCCACAGGTTCTGGAAAGAAATATCAAAAGGGTATCCTAAATATGTGTTGTGTGTTTGAGAGCACATTCAATCCTCCAAGATTCCAGTTTGAAAGAATAACCATCTTGGGTTTTTTTTCCTTGCGAGTTGGACGTGTGGAAGCAAGATGTCGGGGAGGGGGAAGAAGGAGGAGGAGCCAGGCTGGTTTTCACCCAAGCCTGCACAGCTCCACTCTGCGCTCAGCTCCCGTTGAGAAACCTGGAATCCTACCACCCCCCTGGGGCTCAGCGTTGGAAAGGCTCTCCCTCCATATGGAGAAATTCCATCTCTAGACTCTGATAAATCGGCTTCCCGAAAGTTCCTGGAATCAGATCCCTGCTGCCTGGCAGGGCCGTCCGCTCTGTTTATGACACCCTAATTGTCAGCGAGTTCTTCCTTCCACAGCTCCGTGTCTGCTGCTTCAGCCTCTGATGGACCTAATTCTGGAGCCTCCCATTTTCTCCTAAAGGATTGATCCAGGCCAAGGCCAGCTCTCCCCAGAACACAGGGGCAAAGGAGACAGGCCCAGCAGGGAGCAGAAGGCCGAGGCCCCTTCGTCCCCACCCCAGCTCCAGATGCCTGCGAGTCCCCACGCTCCCTCCCCAAAGCCCCCACATGTCTCCCTCGGCGGGCGCCTCTGGGGCTTGGCTATCAGCACTGGGCTGACCCAAAGGTCTTAGTCCATTGAAGATGCCAGCACAACAAATGCAGTGGACTAGGTGGCTGAAGACCAGACATTCACGGCTCCGTGTTCTGGAGGCTGGAAGGCCAAGAGACTGTGCCTGGTGAGGGGGTCTGGTTCCCACGCGGTGCCTCCTCACTGTTACCCCACCGGGGAGCGGGTCTCTCCGGGCCCTTTCATAAGGACCCTCGTCCCATCCCCAAGGCTGCAACCATGCCTCATGATGCTACTGCAGGTGAGGATTTCCACAGATGAATTCTGGGGGGACACCCATGTCCAACCCTTAACAGCACCCAGCCTGGCAAAGGTCCCTGAGGCACAGCTGGCAGAAGCACCAGGAAGACAGAGCCTGCCGGGCCGGGCCGGTTCTTCCCACGCCCCATGCGTGCACGACGCAGCCAGGGAGGGGTGGGATTCTTGTCATCATCATGATGGTTTTAGCATCTACACTGGATTTATAAGAAGCTCTGAACATAGCTGTGTTGGTGCAAATCTGCCACCGTTAATAAAAATGGTGGTCTATTGAGACTCATGCCTAGAAATTTCACGGCACTGTGGACTTTCTCCTACTTGGTCCCTCACAGACAAGTGGGAGATACTGACGCACCTGCCTCTAGCTTGCCGCTGAAGACGTGGAAGGCCGGCTAGGAGGAAGCCACGTGCCTGAGGCTGCCTGGCTGTGGAGAAGATGAGGAGGCCACGTTCCAGGGCATCTGTCTCAGCTCAGAGTCTGCAGAATTTTGTGTCTGTCTCGCTGGGGTCTGAAAACCTGTCCTGGCTGGGCAGGCTGGAACCTGGGCTTATGGTGGACCTCACAGCAGCTCAACGCAGCTCACAGGCCTGCCACACAAAAAGGGGGAACTGCACATGAAGAAAGAGTGTGTGCCGAGAAAACTCGCCTCTGCGCCGGAAGGTCGGGCAGGGCCCTTCTGTGAACAGGCGGCAGAGCCCACGCCACAGGCAGGTGCTGCTGACGGACGTCTATCGGGCCCACTCCATCCTGACCAGCTCACTTTTCAGGGATGTGCTGGACCTGCTGGGCCTCCTGAAGAACTGAGGGCAGGGCAGAGCATCAGAGCCTGGACCCGGTGCGTATCCTGGGACCGTGGTAACAAAGTGCCTCATAATGTGAGCGGGGGAGTCACACGACGGGGACGGATGCTCATGGTGGGAATCAGGGGAGTCACACGACGGGGACGGATGCTCATGGTGGGATCGGGGGAGTCACACGACAGGGTCTGACGCCCTCACATGTCTGGGACAAAGGCGTCGGCAGGGCCAGACTCCCTGGAGGCTGTAGGGGAGGATCCTTCCAGCTGCCCAGGGTTTCAGGAATTCCTTGGTTTGTAGACACGTGTCACTCTGTCACTCCACCCTCTGACTCTGTCTTCAGGGGGCCTATTTCTCTGTCTCCATGTCAAGTTCCCTCTTATTATAAGGACACCAGTATTGGACTGGGACCCAGGACCTCAGCCTAACTTGGTTTTACCTACAAGGCCCTGTTTCCAAATAAGGTCACATTCACAGGCATGGGGGCCTGGGACTTCTACTTACTTTTTGGAGGATGCAAGTCAGTCATAACACTAAACGAAGACGTGGCTTTGGAGGAGGGGAGCTAGACTGCTGGAAATAATATGGACACCTGTAATTAAATTGAGAGAGAGGAGCTCATTAACATGTGACATCACTCTGTTCTTATTAAAAAGCCTGATCACTGCAGTATAATAAGTTTTCCAAAAGAACGGTCAGCAAGAATCAGTTTCAAGATCAATAACCTCAGAATTACATGTAAGTCAGATAAAAGTTTAATTCTCCTAATTGGGAATTTGGTTAATTTAGGCAATGGCTGAGCTGTTTCCTTCTGATGTATAAAGACACACACAAATTTATGTGTAAGACAAATGCAGAAGCAGAAGTTGGCCAAAACCGCAAGTATCATCTTTGCTGATCATCAGTGCCACTTATAGATCACTGTGAGTTATCGTCAAATCTTAAGCATCGGAAAGACCTTCAGCGGCATTGTTCACTCACTCACTCTCGCTTCACTGGACATTTTGGCTGTCTAGAGTACGTGGGGTTTGGGACAGGACTGGGCACAGAGGGCCCAGCAGCCTTGGGTGACCTCAGAGTCTGAGGAGGAGGAGGAGGAGGAGGGCAGCCGTGTTGGGTGGCAGCAGAACGTGTCCACCAGGGTCCCTGGGGTTGCAGCAGTATCAACACAAGGCCGGGCACAGTGGCTCACACCTGTGATCCCAGCACTGTGGGAGGCCAAAGCAGGAGCATCACCTGAGGTCAGGAGTTCGAGAGCAGCCTGGCCAACATGGAGAAACCCTGTCTTTACTAAAAATACAAAAATTAGCCAGGTGTGGTGGCACAAGCCTGTAATCTCAGCTACTCGGCAGACTGAGGCAGAGAACTGCTTGAACCCAGGAGGCAGAGGTTGCAGTGAGCCAGGATGGCACCACCACACTCTACCCTGGGCAACAGAGCAAGGTTCTATCTCCAAACAATCAAAAATTAAAAAGAACAAAAATTATGTCTGTTCCAGAATTTTCTTGCTTTACTGATCTCTTACCTCAAAATCAACTCAGATCTTCCCACAAGAAACTAAAAATCAAATACATTCACTCCGGGGAATAAGATTACCAAGTACTAAGGGAAATTACAATTAAAAGGTGATTTGGGGCTGGGCAAGGTGGCTCACGCCTGTAATCCCAGCACTTTGGGAGGCCGAGGCGGGTGGATCATCTGAGATCAGGAGTTCCTGACCAGCCTGGCCAATATGATGAAATCCTGAAACCCCTTCTCTAAAAAATTAGCCAGGCATGGTGGCACATGCCTGCACGTGCCTGTAATCCCAGCCACTCGGGAGGCTGAGACAGGAGAATCGCTTGAACCCAGGAGGCAGGAATCGCAGTGAGCCGAGATCGCGACACCGCACTCCAGCCTGGGCCACAGAGGGAGACTCTGTCTCAAAAAACACATCAACACAAGACACTTTCCCATTAGGAAAGCAGTTGTTGTTAGATCCCACAGAGAGCATTCTTGTTTTTAAGGACTCACAAAGTAATGGAAATTGTCAAGGAAGCAGGATCAGAAAGTCTGGGCTGAAACAGTCTGGAGGTGGCACTCACAGGTTGGGGGACTGCGTGGGCAGCTCTGCAGTGGGGAGAGCCACGTGGGTCACACGGGGCCTTCTGACCAGCAGAGCACTGACCCTGCCAGAAAGCCACGCAGCCCTTCCTGGAGAAAGGACGGGCACGGCCGTGAAGAGAGACCACCGGTAAGTGGCAGGTGCACCCGAGCGGGCTTCCTAAAACACATCAAGCAGAGAGAATGAGACGGAAAATCTGAAAGCAGAAAGTGTAAAAGCATGCCAGGTGGAGCGCGCATCTGCTCAGACCACGCCACAGGCGACGGAGAATAGAAGACGGCGTGGCAGACACAAAGCAAGTCTCAGCAAGCAGCAAAGAATGCCTACTTTTAAACCCACACTCCCAAATAACCCATGCTTCAGAGGAGAAATCACGATAACAGTGAGGATGCTTGGAAGTGAAGGATGGTGAATACGTCACAGGCGAGGCGTGTGAAACCAGGAGGATGGGGGTTTTGAGAAAACAGCATAGAATATAAAACTAGAATATGGAAAACAAAAAGGCATGATGTATAGGAAGAGCTGAAAACAAATCAATTAAAGACTTTAGAAAAAAAATAGAAAAGTATATAACAATGTTGGTGTTTTTGTGAAAAGACTGACCAGATAAATAGTGTCTTGTGAGATTGATAAAGGGGAAAGGAGATGAGAAACACTTAAATTTTATTAATAAGGCAATTGAGAGGCCAGCTGGTCATGTAGCAGATGTTGGAAAGATAGAAGTTAAAAACTCTAAACAACTTTGTAAGATATATTTGAAAGCTTAAATAAAGTAAACCATTTCAAAAAATCGAAACTGACTTAAGAAAAAATAGAAATTCTAACAGTCCTATAAATACTCAATAAATTTAGTATATATTTAAAAACACCAGATCCAGATGGTTTTAGAGGTGAATTCTGTCAACTTTCCAGGAATAGACCATGGTGTATTTATAGGAACTCTTACAAAGACTAGAAGAGGAATACATTTGGTCTCCAAACCCTTAAATTGGCCAACTGTAACTTTGGTAACAAAATAAAACACAGATGCTAAAACTCTATGCAAAAATATTCATAGAATAATCCAGTAATCAATTAAAAATTGTGTTTCTTTTATCCAAGGAATGTAAGAGTGGAACACCCATGAAAATATATAATTTTCACTCACCAAATTCACTTATTAAAGGAGAAAAATTTTATAATTAACATATGCAAAAAAAAAGTATTTCATAAAATCTAATATTTTTCATTATTTTTAAAACTTGTACAATGTAAATGTAATAGCACTTTCTTAACCCAATACATTTAGTCTACCAGAAACATGTAGCAATAGAATCCTTAAAGATAAAATGAATTTCAATCCATACCACACATTATATGCAAAAATAAGTTCCAGATGGGTTAAATGTGAAAGGCAAACCTTAAAATTCTGAGAATAACACAACATAAAACCACCTCATGGTAGAGAAGAATTCCTTAAAGCAAGCAAGTACACAAGCACATAAAACCATTAACCATCAAATTAGAGATTCATTAATTTGTTTATGTTAAGATATGAAACTCCTGTTCAGCAAGACCCCACAAACTTGAGACAAAGTCATAAACTCTGTAAAGTTAGAAACACAACTCACAAGAGAAACTATTGATCTGAAACAACAAAACATCAACAGAAAACAGCTAAGTCCCTGGACAAAATGAAAGGATAACACTCCCAGGTTCTGGCTACATGCTCGTTTCACAGACTTTTCTTTTTACCATAGTGCGTTGTAGCTTCCACCCATAGGGCATCTATGATTGTCTACACATCCAACATAGAGGAGGCTTGTTGACCCATAGGAATTAAATTCCAGAGTCCACATGATGCAAAGCCGACTCATGTCATCCAAAATCCTTTTCTTGGGGGTTGTCTACCATGCCTTGGGCAGCCTTCAACCTGAGTCTGGCTTCCTTCTTGGCCACAGGAAGGTTCTCTGTCTTCTCTGTGGCAGCTCCCGGGAGACTCACCCCTGGCTTCCTTCTTGGCCACAGGAGGGTTCTCTGTCTTCTCTGTGGCAGCTCCCGTGAGACTCGCCCCTGGCTTCCTTCTTGGCCACAGGAAGGTTCTCTGTCTTTTCTGTGGCAGCTCTCGTGAGACTCGCCCCTGGCTTCCTTCTTGGCCACAGGAAGGTCGTCTGTCTTCTCTGTGGCAGCTCCCATGAGACTCACCCCTGGCTTCCTTCTTGGCCACAGGAAGGTTATCTGTCTTCTCTGTGGCAGCTCCCGTGAGACTCACCCCTGGCTTCCTTGTCCACCTGCAGCTGGACCACTGACCTTTCCCCTTGATGGACCTGCTCACAAGGCCAGACAGGGGCCCTTCCCTTCCCGCCCCTCACCAGCTCCTCCGTCCCTGCCTTATGAGTGACTTGCTGGGAACAGAACTCTCTGACCCCAAAACCAGCTGGGCACAGAGACCAGCACGCCTCGTGCGGCTGAGTGACAGAGGGCTTTCCTGCTGAGGAAGCGTCCTGGCCACCGTGTGGTCTCCAGGTCTGGGTGCTCTCAGCTGGGAGCAAATCCATCCTCTCCCTTGTTCGTGTTTTGCTTTTGACATCTCGAGTCTGACTTGAGTGCTTACAAATTTGGAAAAGTTTGGAAAACGTTGTAAGAAGGAAAGGGCGATGGGGACTCTGAATTGTTGTGGAGGTGAGAGTGTCCTTGATCCATCCTGTTGGCACAGCTTTGAAAGCAGAAAGTGCCTCCAGGGCCTCAGGCACAGAAGCAGGTGCACGCCCCATGGATGTCGCTGTCTCCATCCAGGAGACCCCACACCTGCAGCAACCCTGGCAAGTGGCCACCTGCACGTGTGTGAGTGTGTATGTGTGTGTGTGTGCGTGCATGTGTGTGTGTTGGGTGAAGGCAGAGAGCATCATTCTTGAGTCTTACCTGCCTCATGAGGCAGCACTGGTTCACCAGTTAGTGGGGGAACTTGCAGCAAAAGTCAGGAGAGCGTCTCTTTGTGTGGCTGGGGCTGGAAATCGCACCCTGGACCCATCTTCCCACATTACACCAGGAAGGGAGGGAGAGGAGGTCACCAGCGCCTAGAGGCTGCCGTCTCTGTCTCTGTTACCCTCGGGGCTGCTGGTTGGGGGTGGGCAAGATGAATTCTCATTCAAAGATGTCTACTATGGAATTCATTGACATGTTTGCTTTTTAGGTATAAGTATTTTACAATGTCCCCTATCGCTGAATCTTCACGATGTGCAAATAAAGAGAATATGGGGGCTTACGGAAGCCCTATGTTCAGGGGTCACCCTGGACATTCTTCAGCACATCTGTGCACATCCCCAGGACCTGTGTATCCAGAGGACTGCTGTGCACTTAGTCAGAATAAAGGAAAAATGAGGATGTTAGTTTGCGATGGCTGAGACTTCATACTATCAAAATGATTCCACAAATGCACAATTTTGCAAGAAAAAAAGATCACATTTTTAGAACTACAGGTTTTCAGCATGACTCCCCGAATCTTTTCTTTCCCCTCGAATCAGCGTGAGCACATGCCTCTCCCGTGAGCCCCAGTTCTGGGACACTGGCACAGCCTTAGTTAATTAACAGGAGTGAGTCAGCGAGGTTAAAAATATGTTTTGCAAATCCATGTGAGGAAGAGCTCCCGCTGTCTGAAGGATCGTGGGGTTGCGGATTTTAAAATTGCACCTCATTTAGCTCCTAGTCCAGTTCAACCTCATGCAGACTTGAAAACACGTAGAATAATCATGTCACAGAAAGGGTTATTGCAACTTCTAATGGAGAGAGACACCTTCTTCCTGTCGACACTCACAGCTGCCTGCCCCTCCCCAAGACAGGAGGAGTTCCAGAATGAAAATCTTCCGATGTTTCTCCATGCTGAGCTTCTCACGGGCGTCTGTGGCTTCTGGGTGGGGTCGGAGGGCTGAGCGTATCGGATAAAGCCTTTTATGATCCATCCCCGCCTCATTTTCTCTCCCGACTCCTCACCAACCATCACCTCTGGAGACTTCTGCTGGAATTCCCACCAGGGTGTTCCACGGGCTCCCGGCTCCAGCACTGCCTGCCCTCTCCAGCCCCCAAGCCCTGGGTGTCTTTACCACCTCCTCCCCGAGCCCCAGCGTGTCAGCACGCAGGTCCCTCTCAGGGCTCCCACTCAGGGCTGTGTGGAGCCCTGGTATCTCAGAGGAGGCGCACTGAAATCCCACCCGCAAAGCTGAACAAAGAGCAAACCCGGAATAAAACGCACCTGCAGCGTTACCCCAGCAAAAGCCAGAGCTGACACTTGCATGTGTGAACTCCAGTGCTCCATGCCAAGCGTTCTCTGTGTGTGTGCAGCACACCTCCGGGTTCTCAGCCAGGGCCTGCCTGCTTGTCAGGGGGCTCCCTGGGATCTGGTGACAGAGCTAACCCGTGGGGCTCGTCTCCTCGCCTGTCCGGGTTGCCTCGGTTACCCCGCTGCTGGCGAGGACGGCGACTTTCTGCTACCACGCAGGGTTCTCTAATGCAACGGTCCCCAGCCTTTTTGGCACCAGGGACTGGGTTTGTGGAAGACAGTCTTCCCAGGAACGGAAGTGGGGTGGGGGACGATTTCGGGATCATTCAGTTACTGTGCACTTTATTTCCATGATTGTTACATGGTGATATATAATAAAATAACTACACGGCCTGCCGTCATGCAGGATCAGCGGGAGCCCTGAGCTTGTTTTCCTGCAACTGGAGGGTCCCATCTGGGCATCACGGGAGACAGTGACAGGTCATCAGGCGTTAGATTCTCACGCACAGTTCACAATAGGGTCCGCGCGCCTATGAGAATCTGACGCCACTCTTCGTCCGGCGGGAGGTGGAGCTCAGGTGGTCACGCTCGCTCGCCCGTCGCTCAGCTGCTGCTGTGTGGCTGGGTTTCTAACAGACCACAGGCCGGTGTCCGTGGGGTGGGGACTCCTGCTCTAACGCACACCTGGCGTCACGCACGATCGCAGGCCCTTGGAGGCCTGCGGATGGGGGCTGAACATCGCTGAAGTGGGGAAAAGCCGATTCCAACAGTTCCCTCCTCAAGTGTATTATTTTTAACTTTCGATTCACTTTGTTAAATTGGCCTTTAAAATTGTGTTCCAGTTGACATTCCTACCCATTAAGTACAAAAGTATCTTTTTTCCACAGAGCCGCTAACATTCAGAAAGTCATGTTCAATGCCTAATGTAGAAGCAAGAGGAAAAACATGGGAAATGTCGCTTTTTAAATTAGTGACGCCATGATCATTTAAATCTCTCATTAGAGATGTTTATTTCACCTTTCTGAGTTTGCTGCTTTGTGTAGTGTGACTCTTTTCCTGATCGTCTCAAGAAAAAGTTAAAATAAATGGTGAGAAACATGGAAAGAACTGCTTTCAAGACTTTGGAAGTAAGAATTTCCAGCTTTGTCTCCTGAAGGAAACCCCCTGAGGTGTGACTTCTCCATCCTGAGGACAATCTGATTTTCCAGCACAAGCCAGTGAGTTCATTTCTCTATTCTTCTTCTTAGAAAAAAAAAAATCATTCTAAGCTTTTACGTTAATTTCCTCCAGGAAAACAAAGTGGAAAAAACGTTGTTTCTGGGCCTTCTGTGTTCCTCCCGCACCTCGCGCCTCCCGGCTTGGATTCACAAAGTTCATCAAGCACCTGCGGGAACAGCTTCGGTGCCAACCCGTTACAGGCAAGTGGCTGTTTTAACTTTCACAATATTCTGTCTGCTTTTTCAAGCATCACATTTTCTCCCAGTCACCCACACTGATACGAAGTTTGCACCTGAGGCTGACACTCCCTGTTACATGCTCAGGCTTCCCAGAAAGTTGTCCTCAAATTCTCTATAGATGCAAGTTTGCCTGGGCTGGAAATTGGTGGTCACGTGTGAGCATGTGTGTGTAGGCATGTGTGCACTGTGTGTGTGAGAGAGAGAGAGAGAGATTTACTCTAAGGAGCTGGCTCATGCTGTTTTGGAGGCTGACAGGTTGAAACGTGTAGGGAAGGCCATCGGGCTGGAGATCTGAGCAGGCGTCTGTGTTAGTCTCAAGGCCGAATTCGGTCTTCCCCAGGAAACCTCAGTTTCGCTCCCAAGGCCACTAACTGACCAGGTGAGGTCCCTACACGTTCGAGGGCCAGCCAATCCAGGTCAGCTGTTGTGGCTGTGAGGCACATCTACGCCACACCTTCCTGCACTGTCCAAACTAGGATTTGAGTGAACCACTGGGCACCGTAACGTAGCCAAGCTGACACATAAAATCAGCAGTCATATATGCAAGTGTGTGTGCGCATGTGTGCACGTGTGTGCATGTGTTTATGTGTGTGTACATGCATGTATGTGTGCCCCTGTATGTGTGTGCATGTGCGTATGCATGTGTGCATCCATGTATGTGTCCATGTGCATGTGTATGTTCATCCATGTGTGGGTGCATGTGTGTCCATGTGTGTGCACGTGTCTGTGTATGTGTGTGTATGTGGGTGCATGCATGCACATGCATGTTCGCTTGTCTATGTGTGTGCATGTGTCCATGTATTCATCCATGTGTGCATGTGTTTGTGTCTATGTGTGTGCACGTATCTATATGTGCATGTATGTGTGCATATGTGTGCGCATACATGTGTGTTCACACGCCCATGTGTGTGCATGTGTCCATGTGTGTGCATGCATGTGTGTGTGCACGTGTCTGTGTACATGTTATGTGTGCATGTATCTCTGTGTGCATGTGTGTGTGCATGTGTGCATGTATGCATGTTCATATGTCCACGTGTGTGTGCATATGTGGTGCATGTGCATGTGTCTGTGTGTGCATGTGTAAGTGCATGCACGTGCATATTCATGTCTTTATGTGTGCATGTTATGTGTGTGCATATGTGTGCATGCATGTATGTGTTCACATGTCCGCATGTGTGGTGTGTGTGTGCATGTGTCCGTGTGTGTGCGTGGGTGGGTGCACATATACAAGTGTATATACTTCTGTCCCAGGTTGGCTGGCCTGGCGTTTTCCCTTCACGGTGACTGCAACCTTGTTAGCCATGACTCACTCCTTCCATCAGGAGTGAGAACTCGCTGGCATGAGGCCTGGGTCAGGTGTCCCTGGCGATCCTGTACTCAGTCCGTCTTTCTGAAAAACAACATCACGGCAGCTGGTCCAGCTCGCTGCTCACCAGAAGCCTCACTCTGGCTGGGCCACAAAGTGTCAGGGCAGGAGGTCTCCATCCCAGTCCCGAACCCACCACTGGCCTAGCCTTCTGCGGGGTATCTGGGGTTGTGACTCCCGGCCTTGGGGACAGCACGAGTTTGGAGTCCAGCTTGGCCAATTCATGGCTGAATCTTCTGACTGGGTGTCCACCATTTTCCCTTACACCCCCACCTACCTTCCAAGACCTCCTCCTTGGGCCCACACCACAGACTCTGTGCAAATCTGTGAGTCTCCTCCTACCGGGGTGGGGGATGCTTCTCCTGACCCACTGCATTGGCCTGAGCAGAATCTAAGCTTCTGAGCAGTACTCTGTGCAGGCACCCGGGCATCCTCGCCTCAGTCCAAAAACCATCTTCCCAACCAATGCAGAGCCCTCCCAGCCCTGGCTCCTCGAGGCTGATCCGCGCCGGGGCCCACCTTCCACATCTTAGACGCTCCTCACCCTCAGCCCAAGCCCTTTCTGTCTCTCGCCTTTAACCTCTCTCGCGCTAAGGGATGGTTCCCATCAGGAATAGGGTTTCTTTTGTACCATCCCCCTTAAGATGGCTGTAAAAAGAAAGCATGGAACTTCTGGAAGCCCAGGCTGTCTGCTGGCCCCAGCTGCCCCTCCTCAACACCCCCCTTCCCCTCCAGAAGTGTGGAGCTGCTGCAGGCCCGCTGTGGCTGAATACCCGACATCAGCCAGGGAGGCTCAGCGCTCTCCCGATCTCGCCACACGCCATGCCTGGTTCATCATGGAATTCTTAGAGGCAGCCAGGCAGAGGTGCCACGCTCACTTGCAAATCAGGAAGCTGAGGCTCAGGGTGTATTTAGATAGGGCAATGTTTTTATAACATACAGGATCATTTATAATCAACATTCTTTTTTTTGTTTGTTTTTTGAGACAGAGCGTCACTCTGTCGCCCAGGCTGGTGTGCAGTGCCAGGATCTGAGCTCACTGCAACCTCCGCCTCCTGGGTTCAAGCAATCCTCATGCCTCGGCCTCCTGAGTAGCTGGGATTACAGGCGCCCACCACCATGTCCATCTAATTTATGTGTTTTTAGTAGAGACAGGGTTTCACCATGTTGGCCAGGCTGGTCTCGAACTCCTGACCTCAGGGGATCCACCCGCCTCAGCCTCCCAAAGTGCTGGGATTACAGGCAACAGGCATGAGCCACTGTGCCCGGCCTGCTTGTCTGTTTGTTTGTGAGACAGAGTCTTGTTGCTCTGTTACTCACCCAGGCTGGAGTGCAATGGTGCCATCTCATCTCACTGCAACCTCCACTTCCTGGGTTCAAGTGATTCTCCTGCCTCAGCCTCCCAAGTAGCTGGGATTACAAGTGTGCGCCATCACGCCTGGCCAGTTTTTGTATTTTTTAGTAGAGATGGGGTTTCACTATATGTTGGCCAGGCTGGTCTTGAACTCCTGACCTCAGGTGATCCGCCCGCCTCAGCCTCCCAAAGTGCTGGGATTACAGGCGTGAGCCACCGTGCCCTGCCTCTATTTTGTTTCTAAAAAGGTTAAGTAAATTTGGAAAGAAGAGTTATCTCACAAATATTTGGCCTCCCAAGCCATTCATGCCCCATGCATCTATTCCCATTTCTTTAGCTCTCATTTAATTTCACTCAGCAGAGTTTTTTAGCTTTCAGTGTGGAGAGTTTGGATAGCTTTCACACAATTGATTCCTAAGTACAATTTTCCTGCTATTATTTAAATGGATTTTTTTTTAATTTCACTTTCCAATTGCTCATTGTTCTTTTATGGAAATACCATAAAATGTTGACCTTGTTACCATGCTCATAATTTTTCCACAGATTTCTTAGAATTTTCTGCATAAGCAACCATGTCACCTGCAAACAGAAAATGTGACTTCTTCTCTCACTATATAAATGCATTTTACTTATTTTTCTTGCCTCCGTGCTCTCTCTAGAACCTCTAGTGCAATGCTGAATATGTGTGCGTAAACGTTCTTAACTTTTTCCTGATCTTAAGACAAAACATTGAATGTCACAATCTTAAGTCTGATGTTATTTGTGTAATATAAATACATGATTAACCATATACATGATATACCTATATATATATAGGTGATTTTCATCAGGCAGAAATTTTGTTCTCTCTTACTTGGCTGAGCTTTGTCGTGAATAAGTGTTAAATTTCGTCAGATTATTCTTCTTCGTCTGTTAATAACTAACACGTTGTGGTGTCCTCCAATATTCTGTTAATGAGTAAATGGCAGCGATTAGTTCTTGAATGTTGAATTCACCCAGCAGAGCCCCTCTCGGTCCCCATGCAGCTTCTATTATGCCTCTGTAGACGGCCAGGTTCTGTTTGCTAATGTTCCTTAGGGCATTCTTCCACAGACATCCACGAAGGACGTTTGTCTGCCATTTCCTTTTCTTGTTACGCCTTTCTTGGTTGTGGCATCGTGGTGTTGCTGACCTCAGAAAAAGAACTGGGAAGTGTCCCTTCCTCTTCCATTTGCTGAAGTGTTGTGTGGAACTGAGGCGATTTCTTCCTGAATTTTTTTTTCAAAATCCACAAGTAACATCCTGTGTCTCTGCAGTTCCCCTTGGAGAAGGTTCACAATTTATTTCTTTAATAGATAAGCTCTCCAGAACTTACGTTTATTCTTCAGTCATGTCTTACATCATTAGACGTTTATGTATGTCATTAATTCTGTCACAGAAATGTTTTCTCTTGTCTTATTGTATTTTTTCCATTTGTTTTTTTGTACGCCATGAACTTATGGCTCATATTTTACAGTGATTTTTTCTCATTCCTTTAAGTTGCTTTTCTTTTTATATCTGCTTATGTTGAAAAGTCAGTTACCAATTTTAAATTCTTATTTTCTAATATAAGCGATTAAAGCTATAAGATTTCCTCCAAGCCCGATTTATCCACACCCCCAAAATGTTAATACTTTGTTTCGTTTTCTGTCAGTAAAAATGTTTCCGTCTCCCACTGGCCCTGTTCCTTTCTCTCCCGTCTGACTCCCCTGTTCCTCTGGCATTTGCGTTTCTGTGGCGCTTAGTCCGCGCCTTGTTCTGCCAGTGCCACCTGCACCATTTCCATGGACTCCCATGGTTTCCACGCACTGTTCATTTTCAAGATGCTTTTGCTTCTTTCCAGTGACAGCAGCAGTCCACCCTGCATGGGAGCCCCCTGGGCCAGAGCGGGCCCCACCGACAGGCACCCGTCCCCAGCCAAGGGCGGCTTCCAGGACACAGCAGCGCTGGCTTGGTGAGGAGCTGGTGGCTGCAAGGAGGGGGCTGCGTGGTCCTGTGCATGTGGCACTCGGAGGACGGCCGGGCGGCACAGGGTAGGGCCGCAGGCCTCGGGCTTCACCAACTGTGCGATTTAGAAAGGTGCCTCCCCTCCCGGGCCTCAGTTTCCCTACCTTTCGAAGCAGGACGCTGTGTTCATCTCTCCTCTCCCACTCTTTCTGGCTTCTAGAAATGCTCCTGGCTTCACAGGCTCAGGGGGAAGCTCAGAGGCTTGCAGGCTGTGCGTCTCCAAGGCCTGTGTCTGAACACAGGGTTTTTACCGAGTTTCTCTGGAGCACGTTTCTGAGATTATCGTGTGCGGGCTTTACAGGACACACGGGCTCTCGCAGGCGTCCGAAGGAAAGACTGTCCCTGAAAATCAGCCCCCACTGTGCATAGCGGGGGCTCCAAGTGGCTGGCTCTCGTAGAAGCCTGTTTGTGTCTCTGTGTGTGTGTGGGCGTGTGTGTCTGTGTATGTGCGTGTCTGTGTGTGTGTGTGTGCATGTGTGTGTGTGTGTGTTTATGAGAGTAGTGCCCCAGCTTCTCCCATCCGGTTCAGCTATGCTGCCTCCAGCCTGGGTGCTCTGGGGTCAAGCAGGGGAGAGGCCAAGACCCTCCGGACACTGGAGAGGCTCCTGAGGCAGGAGCTTCACAGCTGAAGCCTGATTTGCAAAACGCTGACTCTGCCTTCCTCCTGGGGTCAGACCACAGCCCAGCGCTGGATTGGGTGGTGACACCGAAAAGCAGACCACACTTTTCTCTCCGTGTTTGGGGTCTCCTGGGCAACAGGCAGGAGACCCTCCGTGTTCCCATGGCCTCTTGCAGAGCAGAAGCCCCGCATAGCCACAGCCTGGGTGCACGGGGAGGGAACTGTGCCTCTGCTGAGGACGCAGCCGCTGGAGTGGCCCCAAGACGTTGGAGGCAGCTGCTTGGACACCTGCTGGACACGGCGTCTGGGAGACCCAAGAGGTCTGGTCCCACCTGCACTCAGCTGGGCTCCTCTTCTGACGGCGTCCCTGTGAACCTCCCCAGGGATGCCTGGGGCTGGGACTGCAGCGCTCTTCCCCTCCACCTCCGTCCACGGCCATGCCTGGGGAGGAAACGGCACCTCCGGCTCCACTCGGCTCCGTCCTTCAGAGGAGGCGGTATCCACGCATGGGGAGAAAGGCTCCTTGGGAACCACTCAGGACTGGCAGGAAATTGCATGTTTAGAATAAATGCTCTGTATTAAAGTTACCGAGAAAATTCTCAGGAGAATGCAGGCCTGCAAGGGGGGCTCTGGGACAGGTGTGCTGGAGGCCTGAGGGGGGCTCTGGGACAGGTGTGCTGGAGGCCTGAGGGGGGCTCTTGGACAGGTGTGCTGGAGGCCTGAAGGGGGGCTCTGGGACAGGTGTGCTGGAGGCCTGAAGGGGGGCTCTGGGACAGGTGTGCTGGAGGCCTGAGGGGGACTCTGGGACAGGTGTGCTGGAGGCCTGACGGGGGCTCTGGGACAGGTGTGCTGGAGGCCTGACGGGGGCTCTGGGACAGGTGTGCTGTTGCTGCGTTATTCCCTTTGTCCTTGTTTGCCTTTGAACCTGTGTGCAATTCCCGGGAGAGCGGAGAGGCTGAGCCCCCCACCTGCCCCTCCCTCAGCGCCGGCCCTGGGCTGACCTCCTCCAGGTCTGACGCCCACCCTGCAGCCTGCACACTCTCTCTGGGCCCTCCTCATGAAGCAACCCTGGAAAGGGGGACACCAGGGAACTCAGCCTCCCCACAGTCCCTGAGCCACAAAGTTGCCTCCATGTGCCCTTAGCGGACGTCCCAGCGTCCCAGCCCGAGGGACACAGATGCATCCTCCCATGTGTTCTCAAGTCATCACTGTGATCACCACTGCTTTGCTAATGAATGCAAATTCAAGCGTTTGTATTGGAAACAAGCATTCTGGCGTTTTTCAGTGGCCATCCATCTTCCGGGCTTGCCTCTGTGACCTCCCAGGGCTGCATGCAATTCTCCCAAGAGGCAGTGGCTGTCCATCCGCCCTCTCCCTGCCTGGTAAGGTCACCAATACTGCCACATCATGAGAAATGCCGGTGAGCTGGAGAGGCCGAAGGCCAATGGGATGGACTTGGGCGGCCTCTCCACGGGTGCCCAGCGCCTGGGGTCTCAGATCTAAACGGGGGCACCAGACCGTCCTCAGCGTCTGCGGATGTGCAGCCGCTCGCAGGGCCTGACGTGTCCAAGGGCTCAGGGCGAGTGCAGGGTGGTGGTTGGCCAGCCACGGTGGGGGAGGACAACAGAGGGAGGCTGGAGGTCAAGGTTGTGCAGCTCAACATCAGAAAAGAGCTGGCCCCGCTCACTCGACCCCCCGCTAGCCTCCTGGGCATGAGAATGTCCTCAGTCCTCAGCACGGGCCAGGAGTGAGGCGGTGGCACTCTGGAGGGCTCAGGGCCAGGCCGAGTCAGGGCCATTCCCATCCTCAGGGGTCCTCAGAGCGGTTCTCCGCATCTGTGACCATCCTCGCAGGGCAGATGAGGAAGCTGAGAGGTTCAGCCTGGAGATGGATGAGAAAGAATCCAGTCCTTGCCTTGTGCTGGCCCACTGGTATCCTCCAGGCCCTTCAGGAAGCCACAGAACAAACCACAAATCCACGTCCTACCTGGATCTGTCCTGGCAACCTTGGTCCTCAGACAGGCTGAGGCGGGCAGAGCTCACTGGAGGAAGCCTCAGGAAGAGGGAAGCCGAGCAGTTCCTCCCCAGCCCCGCTCTCTAAGGCGGTGTGGGCACTTGCTGGCACCGCCGGCTGACATCCTCGTCTCGGGAGCTCGGAGCTCCTTCCCACGGCCTCCTCACACGTCCCCCACGCAGGTGGCTCCTGCCCTAATAATCTGCACCAATAACCAGCAAGAACGAGGAGAATCAGCACCTGTGGGCGTGCCATGCGGGTGACCCGCTGGGGTGGTGTCAGCCTTCCGGAGTCCCGCGCAGATTCCCATGAGGCGAGCCTGCAGGTTTAGGGTTGTCCCAGGGCGGAAGGGCTTCTGTGGCTGGGTTTTGTCGGCCTTTGACTGTTGACTACAACTGGCCCATTAGAGGCTGAATCTGGAGAAGGGATTTGAGCATAGCCCACGTGCATTTGGCAAGGCAGCTGGAAGGAATTCTTCTCTCTGTCAAATATGACTCGTCACACACATTCATTTTAAAATTATCATTCAAAATAATCTCAAGCTTTGTAAAGAAAACAAAAGAGTGAGTGTGGAGAGAGCCAGGCCCGTCCGCCTCGACCACTGCCAGGACTCCCAGGAGCCGGCAGGTGAAGCCACGCTCAGCCACGCTCAGCCACACTCTCCCGTGGACTGGGTCATCCCAACCACACTGGGTCACCTTGACCTTACCCCAGTCCACCCATCATTCTCTGCCAAAGAAAGAAATTAGATGGGTTTCGCCAGACTTAGGCCTGGGAATTTACTGCTCTTCTTTAGAAAAAAAAGCTTCTTTTACAAGCACAATAAAAATGCAAATTAAATTATAAATGAATCGGGAAAAAAAGATCTCCATCTTTCCAAAGCACAACCCCAGTTACATTTCCTATGAAAGCCTCCAAAGACCTTCTCTAAAAGTGTTATTAGATCCATGAAGTTTCAGACAATGGATGGGCTTTCCTTCTGCATTAAGCTAAATAACAGCCTCTTACCGGTCAACAAAAAGACGTCTGTGCCTTTTGGCTACAATTAAGCTGGAGGTTGGATTTGCACTTCGCTTTAATTACTAATAGATTAATCCAAGTCTAAAAGACCATCCATAATTAGCATTTTGTTGATTGATTTGTCGCAATGAAATGACCCTGATTATGTTCTTAGTAATCAGTTTACAGCTAATTGGCTTTCTTTCATTAAAGTATAAAGAGCCATCCATAAAGAGTGGTCAAGGTGTGTGGGGATCATAAATGGCACAGAAATGCTGCCACTTGTCAGAGGTGGCTCTTTTTGATTTTTATGGAAATCTAATTATTCACTGAATTAAGGGATCTGACCTCCGCTGGAAGGCAGTGGGTGACTTCCAGACATTGGTCACCTGGGGGAAGGCCAAGGTTGTGCTGGAGCGAAGATGGCACCGTTTGCAGCCACAGCGAGGAGGACTGATTTATTGTTGACAAAAACGACAGAGTCAGTAGATAGTAATTACAGACTTGCCACACGGCTCAAAACAGGCGAAATATTCTGAGATTGCAATTAAATCCTTGGCAGTGACAATGCCTAATTAGGTATAATCCGTGTTATTCTAGATAAAAACAAAACAAAACAATTCCCATAGAAGCAAAAACCAGGGTGGAAAAATTCATTTTCTCAGCAAAGGTCAGGTGCATCTCTCGTTTTCCACGTCTGTTTGCTGCAAGAGTCTCCACTAAAAATAATCTGTTATTATCACCTATATGCCTTTCTTTTCTTTCTTTCCTTTTCTTTTCTTTTTTCTTTCTTTTTTTTTTTTGAGACAGAGTCTTGCTCTGTGGCCCAGGCTGGAGTGCAATGGGGTGATCTCAGCTCACTGCAACCTCCTCCTCCTGGGTTCAAGCAATTCTCCTGCTTCAGCTTCCGAGTAGCTGGGATGACAGGCCCACACCACCACACCTGGCTAATTTTTGTATTTTTACAAAATTAGTATAGACGGGGTTTCACCAAGTTGGTCAGGCTGGTCTCGAACACCTGACCTCGTGATCCACCCACCTCAGCTTCCCAGAGGGCTGGGATTACAGGCGTGAGCCCCCGAGCCCGGCCACCTATGTGCTGTTCAACTGCGACGTGAGCAGGACCGAGTCAGGAAGTCTGAGTGTGTCTAAAGGAGGGTGCTTGCTGGGGAGGAATCCGTGCGGCCCTCCCTCTCCTCCCCTCAGAGGAGAAGCCACCAGGGCCCCGCCCCAGTCACGACGCCAGAGCCCAGAGCTGCATGAGGACCCCAGCGCCACCTGCTCCGGCACAGCTGCCCGAAGCGGGCCTCACATCCGGGTGACCGGGCACCTTCGCCGCGTCTCCTCGTTTTTCTGTTTCCTTTCCTGCCGTTTTTAGTGAAGATTACCTACTGCTCCACCTTGCTGTTTCTGCTTTCCAGAGCCTGGGGTGAGAGGGTGCCTGAGGGGCCCGTGGAGGGACGCAGACGGCCAAGCCGCACACCTGCAAGAGGTGTGGAGGTGGAAGGCGGGAAGGAAAAGGACCCAACGGCCCTCCATCCCCCCCCCCGAAATAAGAGTGAGTCACACAAATCCTCGAAGGAGTGAATGAATGAATGAATGAATGAGGGATGAACGAATGAGGAGGAAAGGCGACCGGGCCCTGCTTCCTTCCTCCCGCCTCTCACTGTGGAAAAGCCAGCCCTCAGAGCCCGGTGCTAGGTGGCCTTGGCGGCCGGTGGGCTGGACCGGACAGAGCCAGCGGACGCCCCCAGGCTCCTGGGCAGAGGCCACGCAGGGCAGAAGGCGTGTCCGCGCGGGTGTGGCTTTCGGGGCGCAGCCTCGGCGCCGGGCTCCCAAGGCCCCGCACAGCAGCCTCCGAAAGCAGTCCGCCCCGTTCTCCTTCTTCGTCTCAGGCTTGTCTGGAGTGTGGAGCAGCGGGTGACACTCACTGGTGTCTCTCTCGCCTCCCAGAGTGCGCGGGCCGAGGCCGGCGGCATGGCTGCATTTGTGCTGTTTGTGACGCAGCGACCTTGCCTTCCTCCCGGGGCGTCCTGGTTTCAGGGCGCGGTGGAGAATCACATTTGACTCAGACTCGTCAGGCGTGTGGACAAGGGGGCCCTGTCATGGGAGGGGGGAGGAAGGAGGGGTTGGCCTGCGCCCCCGGGTCACCGGAAGCCCCTGTCTGGGACATTTCTTGGCCTGCGCCCCCGGATCACTGGAAGCCCCCCGTCTGGGACATTGCTTGGCCTGCGCCCCCGGATCACCGGAAGCCCCCCGTCTGGGACATTGCTTGGCCTGCGCCCCCGGATCACCGGAAGCCCCCCGTCTGGGACATTGCTTGGCCTGCGCCCCCGGGTCACCGGAAGCCCCCCATCTGAGACGTCGACAGCCCCGTGCAGGGAAGCTGCGGTCGGCCCCACAGGAGGACCCCCCGAGGCCGGCCCGCAGCGGGCTTCCCCTGCTCTTCGTCCTCAGCAATTCCACGTTCATTTCCATCAGAACAGCATTCCTGCAGGTGAAAAGGCAAACACCGCTTCAAACAGTTCTTTCTTGCGGAGGCCACGGTCACGTGGGGACGTCTGCGATTCACAGCCAGGCCTCACACGGGGCCACGCGGGAACCTAACTGGAATTGCTGTACATTTACATATTCATTTAGGAGAACTGAGGGGGGAGGCAGAGCTTTCCGTGAGCCAAAATCGTGCCAGTGCACTCCAGCTGGGCAACACAGCGAGACTCCGTCTCCAAAATAGAAGGATGTTGATTTTATTTTTCATTTCCCACACCCTCTCCCACGCTGGACGTTGTCTCTCTAAGACATCTCTCCCTCTGTGCCGTCTCTGTCCCATTGCACTTGCCAGAAACAAAGGCTCTGCTGGATAATTCCTCCCTATGCCACTAAACAACAGTTGAAATGGAGGGAAACCGAGTAAGGACAGGTACTTGTTCAACCAAAAGATTGCAAGACCAGGAGAGGAAAAGTAAGACAAATGATGTGGGGAGGCAGAAAAGAAAGAATACATTGATAATGATGGCACAGATATTTTAGAACTGAAACTAAATGTTCAGTTAACGATTGGTAGTTGAAAATAAATAAATAAAACATGCTCCATAAAACTTATACAATTTCAATATAGGAATACAGAAAAATTACAGTACTATGCAAAACAGAAAAAATGCATATCATACTGACACTAACCAAGAGAAAGCCGGTGTACTCAATTAATCTCAGACGACATAGGTTTTAAGGCAAGAAACACTAATGAGAAAAGAGAAATGTATTAATAGCAAAATGTTATTAATAAAAACAAAAATATTAGCCTACCAGAAACATATAACAGAACTCCAATTGCCGGCATCTAACCACAGATTATCAAAATTCATAAATAAAAAATGATGAAACTTAAAGGAGAATCAATGAATCAGTAATCATAGTGAGAATACATAACAAGCTGTTCTCAGTAATTGAAACGAAAAAGCCCCAGCAAACCCAGACCCATGGGTCAAACTGCCTTTTCTTTATTTTTGTAAATAGATTTGTCTTCAACCCCAGCAATATCCATGGACTCACGTATTTTCTCTGGCTGGTTTTGCACAGCAGCAAACACTGAGCTGAACAGCTGCAGCAGAAACTGCATGACCTGAAAGCTTCAACGTGTTCGTTATGATTCGGCCCTTTACAGAGAGTGTGCCGCCCTTGATAAAGACCCGAAAAACACAAATAACAAACGGCCGCTATTGATGACAGACCGGCTGCTGTGCCCAACAGCAGTCGTGTTCTCTTCAAAGGCATAGTAAATGTTTACTACATATTTACCAAAATCAACAACATGTTGTGCCATTAAAAAGGCTCTTCCAATTCCAAAGATTTAAATCATTCTAACTCTGTTTTCTGGCCACAGCAGAATTCATCTAGAAAGCAATATATTAAAGATAACTATAAAACTTCAGGCCAGGAATAGTGGCTCACGCCTGTAATCCCAGCACTTTGGGAGGCTGAGGTGGGCAGATCACGAGGTCAGGAGTTCAAGACCAGCCTGGCCAATATGGTGAAACCCTGTCTGCACTAAAAACACAGAAAGTTAGCTGGGCATCGTGGCTACTCGGGAGGCTCAGGCAGGAGAATCACTTGAACCCAGGAGGCAGAGGTTGCAGTGAGCTGAGATGGCACCACTGCCCTCCAACCTGGGCGACAGAGCAAGACTCAGTCTCAAAAAAAACCAACCAAACAAAAAACAACTTTAAAGTGTTTGGAAATTAAATACTACACTACTAAATAACACATAGATCAAAGAAGAAATCATCAGGAAGTGGGGAGGGGAGCATTACACACTGGGGTCTGTCGGGGGGAAATAGGGGAGGGACGGTGGGGGGAGTTGGGGGGAGATGGCATGGGGAGAAATGCCAGATATGGGTGAAGGGGAGGAAGGCAGCATATCACACACACTGTGTGTACCTATGCAACAATCTTGCATGTTCTTCACATGTACCCAAAAACTTAAAATGCAATTAAAAAAAAATACGCTACTCTGGAAAAAAAAAAAGAAGTTGTTAGAAAATATTTTAAGCAAATGATAAAATGCTCCATGTAAAAACTTATGGGTGCAGCCAGAATCACGATTCGAGGGAATTCAGTCCTTAAGTACTATGCTACCAAAGACTGAATGCTACAAGGCAATCATCCAGTTTTGTTTCTCAAATATTAGAAAATATCCGCAAATTATACTTAAAGAATGGAGTGGGGAGTGAGAGAGACGTGAGTGGATCTCAGTGGATCTTAGAAAACGATCACATAGCAGGGAAAATCAACCAAGAAACACTAGCTCCCTGAGAAGCCTCTTAAAGATGTCAACCCCTAACAACACCGACAGGAATTTAAAGACAACAGGCACAAGCTACCGAACCCAGAAATGAAGGTGGCCAACGCTGCCAGCCTAAAGAAACAAAGCCGGTTTTTAAAAAAGGAAATTATGAACAGCTTTACGCCAGTCAATTTGACACTGGATGAAATGGGGGATGATGAAAAGTGCAGCCCCACAAAGCCCACCTAAATGCAGAAAGTCTGAAAGGTTTGATCTCTGGGAAATAAATTTAATTTGGCCGGTTGCAGTGCCTCATGCCTGTAATCCCAGCACTTTGGGAGGCCAAGGCAGGTGGACCACGAGGTCAGGAGATGGAGACCGGCCTGACCAACATGGTGAACGCCCGTCTCTACTAAAAGTACAAAAATCAGCTGGGTGTGGTGGTGAGAACCTGTAGTCCCAGCTACTCGGGAGGCAGAGGCAGGAGAATCGCTTGAACCTGGGAGGCGGAGGTTGCAGTAAGCCGAGGTCACACAACTGCACTCCAGCCTGGGTGACAGAGCGGGACTGTGTCTCAAAAAAAAAAAAAAAAGAAAAGAAAAGAAAGAAAGAAAGAAAAAGACAAAGAAAAGAAATTTAATCTGAAATTTAAAAAAACCTCTCCGCAAAAAATCTTCAGGCCTAGAGAGCTCTCTTAGCAAATTTATCTAAATTTGCTTAAATGTGAATGATAACAACATTCCACAGCCTCTTTCAGAGATAAGAAAAGGGAAAAATATCCCAGAGTCAAGGGGGCTGGGCATCCCAGACACCAAAGCCTGCCAACAGACTTACTGGCAGGAATGCCACACCCCAGTCTCCCGTAGGAGCACGTAGTTTAAATCCTAAACCAAATACGAGTACATTGAATTCAGCAATTTGCAAACCAAAGGATGCATCGAGATCAGACGTATTTAATCCCACCAATGCAGTGATAATTTAACATTAAAGGAATTAATTAATGCACTTAACTCCTTGACAGCAAAGGAGAAAATTTATAGGATCGTTTGACTAGGAGAGGCGAAAAGCACTTGGTAAAATCCAACATCTATTCACGTTAAAAGCTCTTAGCAAGCTAGGAGTTGAAGGTAACTTATTACAAAGCCCTGATAATCGAGGCCGTGTGACACGCTGCACGTGGTCTCTGAACCCAGGACGAAGGTGACATTGAGGGCCATGGGGAGATGAGATCTTCTTACTAAATCGTGTTTGATCAATTTGAGGAAAAGAAAGTGAATCCTTGCTGCTACCTCATATCACCCTGAATAATTAATTCTCGGAATGTGGAGCTCGTAGAGGAAGCTGTGGGAGAACACTCCTGCTGCCCTTTCACTAGACAGAGAACTTTGACTTGGCCCCAGAAAGCACCTACCACAAGCAGAATGTAGACACTGGTAGACATTCAGATTAAGAACTTCTGTCCTTGAAAACACAGCTCTAAGAGCGGACGGTCAAGCCCCATTGAGAGGAAGATATCACAGGACTTCTCTCAACCACAGGCTTGTAGCCAACATGCAGAAGGAACATTCTAACCAGTAAGACAAAGAAAGACAGGTCAACTGAAAACTGAAATCTGAAATAGGCGCTTCACAGAAAGGATGCCTGATGTCCACTGAGCACAGAAGTGATCTTCAGCCCCATTAGTCTTCACGGTCATGGGAGTGAAATCCATGTCATGCTAACACCCGTCCCCAGAGTGGCCAGCGTGTGAGAGCAGAGCGCACCTGGCACTGCAGAGGAGCAGGAAGAGGAACTGGGGTCCTCACACCTGTTCGTGTGAATGTTGGCAGCTTCAGCCTCTTTGGAAAACTGTATTTCAGTGGGAGTCCATTTTCATGCTGCTATGAAGAAACACTTAGGACTAGGTGATTTATAAAGAAAAAGAGGTTTCATGGACTGACAGTTCCACATGGCTGGAAGGCCTCACAATCATGGCAGAAGGGGAAGGAGGAGCAAAGTCACGCCTTACATGGTGGCAGGCAAGAGAGCGTGTGCAGGGAACTGCCTTTTATGAAACCATCAGATCTCTTGAGACTTCTCCTTCCATCCACCCACCCACCCACCCATCCATCCACCCATCCATCCACCCATCCATCCATCATGGCAGAAAGTGAAGGAGGAGCAAAGGCAGGTCTTCCATGGCGGCAGGCAAGAGAGCGTGTGCATGGGAACTGCCCTCTATAAAACCATCAGATCTCGTGATGAACTATCACAAGAGCAGCATGGGAAAACCCAACCTCATGATTCAGTCACTCCCACTGGGTCCTTTCCACAACACATGGAGAAGATAGGAGCTGCAGTTCAAGATTAGATTTGGGTGGGGACACAGCAAAACCGTATCACCCAGCAAGTCCACTGCTGGGTTTATGCCCAACAGCTGCAACATTTGTAATTGCTAAACCTAAAAATGTTCCCACTGAAACGTGCAGCAATGGTAGGAAAGGTGACTCAAGTACAGCGTCTTCACAGTGGGGCATCACCCTGAGCTGCAAGCCGCCACCATGCACAGCAGCAGGGTTCACCCTCCACACCCAGTATCAGCACACAGCAGCCAGTCCAAAGGTGCAAACTGCAAAATTCCGTTTACTTCTATTTCAAAAGCAGGCGAAGCAGAGGACTGATGATGGTGGCCTGATACTCAGTGGGGCTGAGTCTGGAGGTTCCTGAGGGGCTGGAAATGCCGGGTGTCTCTCTTGGCTGGCAGCTGGCTTCAGGCCCCTCAGTCTGGCTGGCAGCTGATTCTCAGGCCCCACTGTTAGACTGGTGGCTGGCTCTCTGGTCTCTGTGTCCAGTTGGAGGCTGGCTCTCAGGCTGCCCTCAGCAGGCACCCTCCCTGGCCAGGTCCCCACAGGGAAGACCACCTCTCTTCCTTGGCTCCACTGACTCCTTTCAACAAAAATTGCCATTACTAAAAGCAAACAAAAATTTGCTATCAGGTGATAGGAACAAGATAATCTTTGCTTTCCCCAACGGGGGCCCTCAGGAAGCGATAGACTCATACTCTCATCCTCTATCAAGGCAACGGTGAATCTGGAATGGACGTGCTGCGGCTGAGTTCTGCTGAGTCCTTAACCAGCTCCCCGCTGTACGACCCCCGGGTTATGTCCGTCTTCTCCTATCATAAGCAATGTGTTTGTAAACAATTCTTGGCTGTTTGAAGATCACGACTCATCTAATGTATCTCTCCGGGTGCCCCTGGAGGGCATTGATGAAAGCCAATCCCTGTGGGCCCTGAGCCAGGGGGAGACCCTTCCACCCTCCGCCCAGGGCTGGTTCGAGTGTAGACACCTCGGTGCTGTTCTGCCGGGTGATGCATCCTCCACTGTCAGGGGGCGGAGGTCATGAGTGTTTCCTGGTCTGCTGATGGCTCGTTTGTGAATATCCCTTTCTAAATCACCAGACGGTTCCCTTTGCCCATTTTTAAGCCTTTTTCATCACTTCCTTATGGATTTGTAGAAGCACTTTCTACATAGGGAACATTCACTCTTTGTCATATAGATCGCAAGTGTTTCCGCAGTTGGCAGCCTTTTAATTTTATTTTGGCGTGGAGAAGCCGTAAATATTTATCTGTGCATCAGGCATTTCCGTTCGTGGCTCTCACCATTGCTGTGGCCTTCTGGAATGCCTTGCCCGCGCTGTGATTGCCATTTACTTCCTTCGTGAGAATGTCAGAAACACTGGTTTCATGTGTTAAAAATGCAGAACCTGGCGTGACAGTTGCCTGACCAGCCAGCTGGCTTTCTGTGGTCCAGCTTGGATCTCAGCTGTGCTTTCATGTACGTCTGGGGAGATCCTCCATCTGGACGGGGCTCCTGGGGACCTGAGTTTTGGAGTCTGCTGCGTCTGCTCCTCAAGGCCATCAGTGAACTCCAGCTTAGTCTCTCCTCTCTTTTCAGAGAGACCTGCATGATCTGGCACACCCTACACGTGCAGGCAGTCAGAACAATGCACCCACGAAGCCCAGGCCAGCAAGGAGGCAGCAACCCATTCACACGGGGCCACTCGGAGAAAGCCCCAGCTGTGACGGCCGTCCTGGAGAGGCTGGAGGGCGAGGGCCCAGCAGAAGGCACGTGGCCTCTTCGATCCTCCCTGGTTCCACAGGGCCGTCGTGCGGGCAGCCACCTCGGGCTGTCTCCCTCTCCATAATGCCCTGCAATCCGGGACAGGCTGAGCTGCAGGTTAGCTCTCTTGACTGAGGTGCTGGTGAGAGGGAGAGGAGAGCGAGGCTGAAGCCTGAGACCCCTGGGGTGGGGCGCTCTGGATTCAGCACCCTGGCCCTCAGGACACCCAACGTCACCTTTCCTGCCACTTCCCAGGGCAGGGGCTGCCACGGCGTCCCGGATGAAATCAATTATCCCGTTGCCACAGTCAGTTAAAAGTGAAATTAAATGAATTCTGAACATTAATAACAGGCTGTAATAAGACAAACTACCTCTTAATGATGCATAGAACCCTGATGAAAATAAATTTCCTTGTGGGTTGTGTGTGAGTGTGTGTGTGTGTGTGTGTGTGTGTGAGTCAGGTGGGGAACTCAAGGGGGAGTCTTATCCGAGGAATTAAAATGAATATTGATTACACAGCTGATAATTAATGATACCAATTTTTGATTAAAAATGAGTTCATTTAGCAAACAAGTGGAGTGTGGTAACATATTACATCTAAAAATAGAACCCAGAAGAAAGGGCCCTTGCTACGCGGGCAGGATTGCAATGAGCACTTTGATCCTGAGGCCGACGCCTCCAGATTCACAATGAGCTGCTCACTCACAGCCCAGGAACACACAGGCCTCCCAGGAGACGATGCCCCCGCTTCCCCAGCGGGAAGGCACTACGATGCCACGGAGCGCCAGGCTGGAGCCTTCTATGAGATCCAGGGGCCCAGGAGAAGCGACTGGGCCTCTGAGTGCTTCTCTGCCAATCCCCTGGCTCAGAGGGATGTGGCAAAAATGGGGCAAAACGGGGCAGTAACCCGGGCAGTGCTGCTGACCAGGAAGGGCTCCTCCACCCTGCGTGGTGTGCTTCTGTCTCTCTGCCTCTCTCTCTTTCACACACACACTCACACACACACTCACTCACATACACACAGCCACACACATTCACACACACACACTCACACAGACACACATTCACACACTCACATATACACACATACATACACAGTCACACATACACACACACTCACACACACACATTCACACATACACTTCACACACATACATATACACTCAAACATACACACATACATACTCTCACATATATACACAGCCACACACACACAGTCACATATCCACACACATACAGACATACACACACGTGCACACACACATACATACACACAGACACACACATACACACTTCACACGCTCATACACATACACACATTCACAAACATATACACACATACATATACTCACACAGTCACACATACACACACACACACACACAAAAGGAAATGTTTCTATGGCTGAGTTGAGAAAAAGCTCCTGAGAAGCCCCTCTGACTCCGAGCAGCTGCAGCGCTAGCTAAGCTGTGGGAGTCTCCGCCTGCTGCTGCTAAGGACAGAAGCTGCTGAGCAGGGGCCGCCCTCAGGGGACCGGACAGACAGGAGGGCCTGCAGGCGGCTCAGTCCAGGGCCTGAAGCCAGGTTCCCATGGGCTGTGTGTTGGGGCAGGAGCAGGGCCCTAAAAGCAGAAGAATTCGGAATCCAGACATCCAGGAAAGCCAGGACACCCCAAAGGGCAACAGTCTGGAGCATGAGCTGGAAGAGGGATCCTGGTCATTCTTCCGAAGACCTCACAGGAGAGGGGCCCCCTGCCTGTCTCTGGCAAAGCAGAGGACACAGAAGGGAACACATTCGTCCACCTCCCGCCCCGCGTCTCCACCTTCACAGAGCTGTGCAGCCCCGTCCCCCCGCAGGAAAGGCTGCTATCTCAGGGGGCCGGCATGCGCTGCCGAGGGCAATTCTGTGGCAGAGGCCAGGCTCAGCCAGGAATGTGCCTCCCATACCACGCAGGCAGCACGGGGTTGCCATTAGACACGCGTCACAGCCCCGCCTAGGAAAAGCCACCTCACGCGTGAGTCAAGGCAAGCAGAGACACACAGCATCAGGGCAGCAGCCTGGCAGGGCTGGGAGCCTCCGGCTCAGAATGCACACAGCAGAGCGGAGTCCAGGGAGACAGAATTCACACAGCAGAGCTGAGTCCAGGGGGATGGAATTCACACAGCAGAGTGGAGTCCAGGGAGACGGAATTCACACAGCAGAGCCGAGTCCAGGGAGACGGAATTCACACAGCAGAGCCAAGTCCAGGGGGACAGAATTCACACAGCAGAGCCGAGTCCGGGGAGAGACAGGGTGAACGTGGTGGAGGAGCGAGGACTCTCAGAATAAAAAAGGAGGAGCATGAAAGAACACAAACAGATGGAAGGAATTTAAAACCAACTGCCAGTCAGACACAACTCCAGAAAATGGAAAAAGACCTCATCCGAGTTTCCCAGTAAAGTAGAAAGACAAAAATGTTAATAAAAATGGTTAAGAAGCCTGAAGGCTTGAAGAGGCCCAATGTGTCCCCAAGAGTCTCAGGAGGAAAAAGAGAAGGAGCGATGGTGTGCAGGTGTCTCTTGGGGAATAGGAGAGGGTTCATGGGACAGGCATGGGCACCGTGCCCCAAAGGCTCCCTGACTCCCTCGAGGAGGACGAATTCTAAGGAGTCCACGTCTAAACACCTTCTGGTGAAAATGCAAATCATCAAGTCCAGAGCCGCAGAGAAAGGAAGGGCCCCTGCAGAAAGGGAGGGGACGCCACCCAGCAGGTCCCTCCTCAGCAGCCCTGGAAGCTGGAAGAGAGTCGGATAAGATCTTCAAAGCCCTGAAAGAAAATAACTGCCGAACTTGAATGGCAAACTTGAAAAATACTTTTGAAAAGGAGAGAGATAGGAAGGTATTTTCAGAGGAACAAAACCAGAGTTTGCAATCAGCAGACCATCACTCATGAATTTCAAAGCAGTGTATTTCAGAAAGAAAGAAGAGAATTCCGGAAGGGAAATGTTGTAGCTACTAGCTAGCATTGGCCTTCTCTTTCAGCTGACAACACGGGCTGAGGGTCAGTGATGGCTTATAAGCAGAACGTCACCATGCTGGGGCCCCTGCCCCTCTGCCTGTCCCTGGACATCCCCGGAGCTCACACCATCCTTGCACTCAGGAGTGATGAGCACTGTCTCAGCAGGGGAGCCGCCATCAACTTTCCATGCTGGCCAGTCCCCAGGCACTTTGTTCTCTATATGGCGTTCGCCATCCCCAGAGTCAACTCATGGTGTGTCTAGTGTCTGCCTCTGGCCCCCCGGGGCATGAACATCACCACTCCAGGAATTTTGCTCTGTCCACAGCTGTCCCCCACTATTGAGGTCAGGGCTGGGCACACATGAGAGCTTGGCAAATCCGTACAGAGTGAGGGAATTATTTTATTATGTCTTCCAAAGGATTCATGTCAAAATATTCATACGCTAATTGTCAATGTGAGAAAACGGAGACCCAGAAAGGATGTGGCCACTTCCTCAGGACTGAACAAATCAATGAGGACCCTTGATTTGAACCCACCAGAGCATGAACCCCAACAGCCAGCATGGAGCAGATGTCCCTGGAGTGGAGCCAATCCACCTGGAGCCTCAGACCCACATGGGCAAAATAGAGAAGCTAGACCACTGGGCCGAGGGGACACAGCAGCAGAGCCCCTCCCAGCCAGGACTCGTGCAGATCCCTACCACCTGCTTGGCCTGAAACACGCTCACACCCTCCCCTGCAGCCCTGCCTGAAGCACACTCACACCCTCCCCTCCAGCCCCGCCTGAAGCACACTCACACCCTCCCCCCCAGCCCCGCCTGAAGCACACTCACACCCTCCCCACCAGCCCCGCCTGAAGCACACTCACACCCTCCCCTCCAGCCCCGCCTGAAGCACACTCACACCCTCCCCCCCAGCCCCGACTGAAGCACACT